>RJWJ010019815.1:0-29839 GCA_004363605.1 Indri indri | reverse complement strand
CCCTTACCCCCCCTCCCTCCCGAGTCCGAGTTTCAAGCATGTCCATCTCTCGGATGGTGTGCATTGCACTCTCTGTGTATGTGTATACCCGTCCCTTCCTCCCCCTCCCGCCTCCCCCCCTGCCCGACATCCAATAGATGTTATGCTTATATGTACACTTATGTGTTGATCAGTTAATACCAATTTGATGGTGAGTACATGTGGTGCTTGTTTTTCCATTCTTGGGATACTTCACTTAGTAGAATGTGCTCCAACTCTACCCAGGAGTATACAAGAGGTGCTATATCACCATTGTTTCTTAAAGCAGAATAGTACTCTATGGTATACATGTACCACATTTTATTAATCCACTCATGTATTGATGGACACTTGGGTTGTTTCCACATCTTTACAATTGTGAATTGTGCTGCTATAAACATTCGGGTGCAGGTGTCTTTCTTATAGAGTATCATTTGTTCTTTTGTGTAGATGCCCAGTAATGGGATTGCTGGATCGAATGGTACTTCTAATTGTATCTCTTTAAGGTATCTCCATATTGCTTTCCACAGAGGTTGCACTAGTTTGTAGTCCCACCAGTAGTGTATGAGTGTTTCATTGATCTTTCTTAAGATGCAAAAGGCCCAGTCACCAAGAGTTTGATTTTTTTTATAATCACTGCTAATTTTCTTAATTTGGAGGAAATTGATAGCCTATTTTTGAGTGTTCAAATGTTCAAACATTCAAATGTTGCAACAGAACATTAAGAAATATCTTCCTGAAGTAGTATAAGAAAAAATGGATTGAAATTTCATTCATTACTACCTCTCAGTACTTTTCTTCCAGTTTTTTTTTTTTTTTTTTTTTTTTGAGGCAGAGTCTTACTCTGTTGCCCAAGCTAGAGTGCTGTGGCATCACCCTAGCTCACAGCAACCTTAAACTCCTGGGCTCAGGCGATCCTCCTGCCTCAGCCTCCTGAGTGGCTGGGACTATAGGCATGCACCACAATGCCTGGCTAATTTTTTTAATATTTTCAGTTGCCCAGCTAATTTTTTTTCTATTTTCAATAGTGATGGGGTCTCACTCTTGCTCAGGCTGGTCTCGAACTCCTGAGCTCAAGCAATCCTCCCACCTCGGTCTCCCAGAGTGCTAGGATTACAGGCGTGAGCCACCACGCCCGGCCCAGTTTTTGTATTTTATAGCTCATTGACTTAGAGTTTGACAGAGTACTAAAAGTCATCTTTAGTGAGCTCTGAAATTTTTGGATCCATTTTTATCTAGATAATTAAAACTGACAGGACCATAAAATGCTTATTACCATTTACAACAACCTATAATTGTGAATGGGACTCTTTAATAAGAATATTAAATTGGAAAAAAAACTATCATTCTGTAAAATGGCCAATAATGTTAGTTTTATTGATCAGTTTTATTCTTTAATATTTTTTTTTAAACTTTCAGCATTGATGCTGATGGGACAATGACAGTGGACTGGAATGAGTGGAGAGACTACTTCTTATTTAATCCTGTTACAGACATTGAGGAAATTGTTCGTTTCTGGAAACATTCTACTGTAAGTAGTGTGCTTTGTGTTTTTATACTTACTTGGTGCTGTAAGCAATAAGTATAGTTATCATCCAAGAACACTCTAACACTTATGGGCCAGGATGCCTAAGTCCCAGTAGGTCCTTAACATACTGTAGAGTTCTGTTTCTCCTATTAGGCATAGATTTATAGCATCTTAAAAACATGCAAGACTGCATAATCAGCCATTTTCAAAAGTTGTAAGAAATACAACCTTGATGAATAAGCTGTCCAGCTTTATTGACATTTAAATATTCTCCCATAGGGAAGGCTTTTGCTTTTTATAGATACTGTATTGTCTAAATATCTCAATACCTCATGTTTGCTAAGGATCTGTTTCCTTGACCATTGATGCTATAGCCAAAGGTCCCTTCTGAAACTTTTGCTTGTTTAGTCAAACTGCCTAGGTTTGTCTATCGTGTAAGGATAACTTATAATAATCATTAATGGTTACAGAATCTTTTTGGCTCACCTGCTCAGCATTTCTCATCAGTTTGTATTCCACAAAACTTTCAAATTTTGATTACGTTTCATTAATATACTGCTAAAATATACTGGTGTAAATCAAGTTCTATTATTGTGCAATACACTCCTGAAAGCATTGGGAGCTCTCTTAAGGAATTTTCTTTTCCTAGCGGGGTTGCCTTCTATACTTATTCATGGATTTCATTAAATTTAATATGCACTAAATGAAGCATGGAGTTCACATTGCAGCTAGTACGATGCCTAAGCTTACATAGAGCATTATAAAATTATTGGTGATTAATGCTTTTTAAACTGAGTATAAAATTATACTATATTAGTAGTTCAGTTGCCCAGATAAATTTTATACTTATGTGTGGTTTTATATACTTGATTCTTTTTGTATCTTTGAAGATAATTGATAACACTTGGGGCTACAATCATATGTCTGTTGGATTGATGATAAAATGAAGGAAGAGAGGGTTACTACCATAGCATGGCTCCTTACCTTTAGACTCTTGCTTGTGAAGGCTTTTATGCTGAAATCGTTTAGATAACAAAGTTGTAAAAATATTATCATTGTCCATAATATTTCTCTCAAGCTTTATTTATAAATCTGTAGTAATGTTTCTCTCAAGCTGTATTTGTAATCTGTAGTAATGTCCAGAATAGATTGGAGGGGTAATTATTTCAAACAATAACTTCTTGTTAGCTAAATTTTATATAGAATCAATTGCATGTTTTAAATGACAAGTCAGATTTATCAAAATATTTATAGACAGACAATATAGAAAATGAGTTTGGTGGGATATCCACATATATAGTTTTAATTTCTATTTACTTATTTAAAGCATATATCATGGTATAAAGTATAATGTAGATATAATTTTGAGATAAAGGGAATATCATTGAAGAATTGACAGACTAATTTCTTAAAAGATGTCATCATCAGTTGGATGTGGTTTTCTAGCTTTATGAAAAGTGATTATCTAAAAAGGATTCACTACACTTGATAAAATGCTGCCCTTTCAGTCTGACTTAGACCGAGGAGAAAAGTTACTCTGAATGTATTAAGAAAGAAAGTTGTAATTGCTGATTTTGTAAATTTGTAATTCCTGTCAATTTTCATTTCTTGTGAACTGATACTATAGTGTGAATAGAGTATTTATAATCTATGTGCTCAGATTTGTTCAGTATAAATTCTAAGGAGTAAAGTTGATCTTAACTGTAAAGTGATACATGATTTTTCTCTAAAACAAACAAAAAAACTCCTTCTGTTATTATCTGTTTTTAATTGAAGGAGCATGGGACTCTTTTTTACATTTTAACAGGGAATTGACATAGGAGATAGTTTAACTATTCCAGATGAATTCACGGAAGACGAGAAAAAGTCTGGACAGTGGTGGAGGCAGCTTTTGGCAGGAGGCATTGCTGGTGCCGTCTCTCGAACAAGCACTGCCCCTTTGGATCGCCTGAAAATCATGATGCAGGTGAGCTTTATGTTCTTGTGTCTAAATTTGTCTTAAATAGTCAAAAAGAATGAGAAATGTGTTGCTTTGAAAAAAAGTTTTAAGACTTCTCAGTAACAGTCTTTCATACCTTTAAGAAAAAATTATTTTGTTGCCATTAACCCTGAATTCAGTTCATGTAAGTATTGCATTGTTGTACCAGACTTTACATTGTTGGTATAAGTATGTAATGAACTTTTAACCTTTGGCATTCTGCGACTATTCAAATGTTTA
This sequence comes from Indri indri, assembly GCA_004363605.1. Classification (NCBI taxonomy): domain Eukaryota; kingdom Metazoa; phylum Chordata; class Mammalia; order Primates; family Indriidae; genus Indri; species Indri indri. The sequence continues at coordinate 26,075 of RJWJ010019815.1, read as the reverse complement.
ATTTAAAAAAATCTGTAGCCATTATTGTAGGATTCTCCTTATTTGTATTTTCCTTCTTATTTATGTACTTGATCAAAAGTGGGGTATTTCTGAAGCCTAGAATCTTAGAACAAGGAGGTTATTTTAAAAATTATTCTAAAGCTAAGGTTAGCAGAAAAAAAATCTGGATTTATAGACTGACTTTGCTATTTACTAGCAGGGTAGCCTTGGGCTGGCCAGAGTAGAAAGAAAGAGAGAAAAGAAAAGAATTAGTATTTATTTGGTGTTCATTATGGTAACCCATCTAATCCTCACAGTAGCCCAATGAAATAGGTTTTTTTATCCTCATTTTATGGGGCTCAGAGGCTCAGAGAATTAAAGATCTTTTTATTTTTTTTTTCCAACAAATTACATGAGGAATGGAATATCTTTGCCTCCAAAGCTTGTGATTCTCACGCTGCATGAAACCTCTGAGTTCTCATTTTCCTTCATTTGGGAATGGCAATAAGAATATCTAACAAGATATTCTTCTTGTTCAAGATACAAAAGTTGTAAGAATTAAACAATATAAGGTATATGAAAATGCCCGATACACTGGAATAACCTACCAGAACACAGTAGTTGTTTAAAAAATATTTTTAGAAGTTTGTTTGTTATAACTATGGTGAACACTTTTTATATTTGTCCTTAGATTTCTGTAGAAGAATATTTCTGACAATATTTTAAGCCAGCATCTGTTCAGAATGTACTCAAATCTCAACACTTATTTAGGGGCAGAGATAGTGCTTTAAGGAAAAAGGGAAGGGAACTGGTGTGCGTGTGTGTGTGTGTGTGTGTGTGTGTGTGTGTGTGTGTGTGTGTATGTTTTTTTTTTTTTTTAGGAACAATAGTAATTGACTTTGAGAGAGCTTGAATAAGCATTCGTCTTTTACTTTGTCATATTTTATTGTGAAGTTTATTTACTTAAAGTAGATTTCTGTTTGATTCAGTTTCTGCAAATTTAGGGGTTCCAAAAGTCAACTTCAGATTCACTAGAGGGACTGACAGAACTCACTGAAAGCTGTTGTACTCACAGTAATAGTTTATTACAGGGAAAAGTTACAGGTTAAAATCAGTCAAGTAAAAATACACATAGGGCTGAGTCTGGGGAAGTACCAAAGGCAGAGCTTCTGTTGTCCTCTCTCTGTGGAGTCTTTTTTTTTTTTTTCCAGCATATTATGGGGTGTGGAGTCTTTATGGCACTGTTGTGTGACAATATGTACAGAATATTGAAAACGAACCAGGGAAGTTCACCCCAGCCTTTGGTGTCCAGGGTTCTTACTGGGGCTCAATCACACGCTGACCATGTGGCTGACCCGCAGACTGCAACCCCTCCCATCTTGTGTATGTGGGCTTGTTTGTTTTGTTTTGTTTTTTGGTGGTAGTCACTCATTTTATGTAAGCTGCAACACTCAGTAGAATAGCTGGTTTCTGTAATTATTTTTGGTTTATTAGATTTAATCAGTTTTCACAGTAGGCAATCATAACGTCTAGTGTATTTAAATGACTACTGCATCTGTAGTATAAGCTGAGTAACTCATTAGTACTCACTGGATTAGACAGTTGGTACATGTTGTCATGAATTTATTGCCCAGAGGAGCCTCGAGATATGCCACAGAAGTTAGTTTTTATTTTTGGTTTCAGGCTGTGTGCATTCCAGTGTCTATGGTTCTGAGATATACACAATATCCAAACCATTTTCAGACCCATTTATAGTTCATGTACTACTTCCTGAACGGAGGGAGTAATGTATTACTTGCAGTGTACTTCTTTTTTATTTCTCTTAAACTGAACTTGTTCATGTTTCAAAGGGTGTTCCATAGCCTAATACATAATTTGGTTCATGTTATCTTTAAATGTTGTTCATGATAATTTTAATTTTCTTATGTCCTCTCTATCTGCTTTCCTACCCTTAGATACCAATTATTCTTAGTTTTAGATTCAGATTTAGATTCTAATGTGGTGGTGATACTCCCTCCCAGCATTATATATTTTCTCAACCTTCTATATTTTATTTTTAAATATATCTTCTTGCAGTTATAAACAGTGCTGAAAAGAGATTCATTACTTTAGAAATAGCAACAATAATATGCTACCAGTATTTTATATCATTTTGCTTTTATTTTTAGGTTCATGGTTCAAAATCGGACAAAATGAACATATTTGGTGGCTTTCGACAGATGGTAAAAGAAGGAGGTATCCGTTCCCTTTGGCGAGGAAATGGTACAAACGTCATTAAAATTGCTCCTGAGACAGCTGTTAAGTTCTGGGCATATGAACAGGTAATTGTTATCACCTGTGGCATTCATTAACGAAGAGGAGTTAGAAAACTGATTCAGTAAAGATTAGCAAACAATGCTTTTGGGATTCTTAATTTAATGCATGATAATTTTTTCCTATATACTCAATGAGAAATTTTTCTTATGGGAGATTAGACTAGGTAAACTCAGAGATTCCTCATAACTAAGTTCTGGGATTCTGAATTTTATAGTATTATTTATAAAGAAAGGTTTTGTGTTCTTTTCTAAGTATCTCTTAAATGAAAGATAGAATTTTAGCTTATTCATTTTGAATTGCAAATAGAAGCAGCACACTAACATAAGTTTGATGAAAGTACCCCAATCTAGCTCCCAAAGAAGAGTTTTAAGTTGAAGTCATTTGTGTAATTTGACATGGCTATAAAATTGGGTTGAATTTAGAGTGAAAGCTCTATGAAGGCCGGGCTGTGGCTGCTTCTCCGTGCACTGCAGCATCTAGACAGAGCCTGGCATGAGACAAGTGCGTAGTAAGTGTTTGTCGAATGAGTGAATGAATGAATAAATTTAACTCCGAATCAACTTCTCAGACTTTTGTTGACTTAGATTGATTAGCATATTGCTTCTGCCTAACTTGATGTTAGGAGGAAATATGGTAGTGAGTTTTAGAGTTTTGTGTCTCTTTGTGGTTATTAGCAGAAATGTCTAGTTGGGCATCCACAAAATTATTTTTCCTATTATTTATTCCATCATTGCTTATTATGGACTATAAGGGCCTTGACATTTAACTCTACTCCATATTTTATTTATTTATTTTCAAATAAATTTTGGATTATTCTGGGAGTGTTTTGTTTTTGAACAACAGAATACTCTTGGAAAGGTTACAGTCTAATAGTATCCTTTATTAGCTCAGGAAACATAGAAACAAAGAAAAAATTGAAGAAAATCTAGCCTCCAGGGCTTTAATTAGAACCTGTCTTTGGGAAAGATACTTTCCTTCTCTAGTGTTTTAGATACCCTTAGGTTCTTCTGACCACATGCTCGGATTTTATGATAGCAAAGCTGGGGCCTAAAATAAATAAATATTAAAAAATAATGTGATTATTTCAATATGCAAGAAGTTTGGTATTTTCAAAAATCCAGTGTTATTGCAAGGAAATGTGTGCCTTACACTTTATGCCATTTGTCAAATTCTTATCCTTGGATACACCAATAGGCATTCTGTGCTTCTATTCAACCAGGCTTCTTGGTGAGCCCTCTTTGCAGTATTCTGATTTCTGCATGCTAGCTTTTCTCGGACGTCGAGAGCAAGCTCTCTACGTAGTGTGGTGTGTTCGCATGGGCTCCAGGACCTGTTGCATTTCTCCATTTTCTCCCCTTCTGCTGAGGGTCCGTTCATCCCTCAGGGCTTTCTTTAGGCCACCTTCCTATGCGAGCTTCCCAGCTCAAGCCAGTGCCTCCCCTGCCCAGCCTCCGTAGCATGCTGAATTGCACACGATCCGGTTTTCCATTGGATCATTTCTTCAGGGTATATATGCCATATATTTTCTCTGATTCCGTAGAGTACTCAGCTGGCTCACTTCTAGATTCAGATAGATTCTGTTCATCGAATGCAGTTTAGAAAACTAAGAAAAGGATATTTTCAGCCTGGTATGTAGCTCTCTCAAATACATCATCAATTTGGGATAAAGCTGTGGTCTGTTTGGGTTGTCATTACCCTAACAGTGTCACTGTTATCATTGATAAATGGCATTGTGGTGCAGTGTCCTCATGGTTTCAGCTGCCATCTGTATACTAATTGTCCTCTATCCTAACATCTTCATCTGTATACCTGTGTATCCACCTGTGTACTGTGTATCTCTGCATCTCTGGTTGCGTATCCCAGGAGTGCCTCAAACTCAGCATGTCCACGGTACAGCAGACGTGTTTCCACTGCTTTCCACTCCAGCAACACACACACCCGCTTCCTCTTTCTATGTCATATAGTGGGGAGTGTCCTTCAAGACTTTAGTCAGGAGTTAGTTCCTCCAGGAAACCTTCTGCATTATTGTAGTTCCCTTCGTTTCCTTTTGTTATCGCACTTTCACAGAGAATTCTGATGATCTTGGTATTTTTTTCTCTCCTTTGTGAGGTGGTGAACTTCCTTAGGCAGCAGCTATTTGTTTTCAGGTTTGTATTCCCAGCACCTTGACCAGTGCCAAGACATCCTTACTGAATGAGTGAAAAGGCAGAACTGCCAGAACTGGAATTTGAGCTCCAGCCTGCCTCAATCTCAAGCTCATTCAGATGAGGGCAAGGGTGGGGATTATAAGCAGAAGCAGCAGCATGTAGACAGAAATGTAGGCACAAGAGGGCATCAGTCACTGAGGAATCTATGCCTCAAGAGTGGTAGAGTGTGTTTCTGGGAAGATAATGATGAAGGCTGCACAGATAGGCAAGGAGCCAAATGTAATAGGAGTCTAGCTTTTATCCTGAATATGGTGGGGGCTATTGAAGCATCTAATGTAGGGAAGTGAAATGAGTACATTTACATTTAAGGAAGATCAACCTGGAAAAAGAGTAGAGAAAGGATTGGAGGAGAGGGAGGCTGGGCTGGAGGCAGCGAGACTATTTAAGAGAATATTTCAGTAATTTAGGTAAAAAATGATAAGCGCCAGTATAAGGTGATGGCTGCCGGGATTGTAGAAGAAGGCAATGAACTCAAAAATGTTTTGGAAATAGAATTAACAGAACTCACTGACTGATTAGATGTGGGTAGAGAAAGAGAGAGGAATCGAGGGTGATGTGCTGGTTCCTGACTTGAGTAACTATGTACACAGAGAATACAACGTCTGCTTCCATTTTAGACACGCCAAGTTTGAGGTACCTCTGGGATGTGTGTGGGGAGCTATGCAGTGTGTAGGTGGATGTAGCATCCGGAAGTTAAGAGAGAGATCTTTGATAGAGAGGTTGTTGCTGAGTCACAGCCATTGGAATGTGCAGAATCACTCAAGAAGAGCTTACAGAATGAGAAGAATTCTGGGAATAAACCCAGAGGGAGAACCAAAGGAGTAACTTGTAAAGGAGACTGAGAAGGAAGAGCTCGAGGGACAGGAGGATATCCAGAGGAAGCGATGGCCTGGAAGTCAGTGGAAGAGAAGGATTTCGTGAAGGGTCAAACGCCTCGTAGGCATCACCTGGTAAGGTGATGAATGCAACAAGAAAAGTGTATTTTAGGATTTATCCATCCAGAGATAGATAAGCTTAGTGTATATGTTTCAGTGAAGTAATGGGCTGAGAAATAATGCTGAAATGAGGAAGGTTTTAATCTCTTTTGGGAGTGATTGGGAGGTAAAGGAACTTGGATAATGTAGACACCCTTGTCATGGAGTCTGACTGGAAAGAGAAGGAAAAAGGAGGAGGGAGAGCGTGGCAGATAAGGATGTTAGGGGAGAGGAAAGGTTTTGATTTGTTTTATTTTAATGTGCCTGTTGCTGAAGGAAGCATGTCAATACAAAGAAAGAAGTTGAAAATACAGGTGAGAAAGGTCGATTAACGCAGCAGAGGAAGCTCGTGTGTGGGGAAGGGCTGGGGAAGAACAAGCGCTCTTCAGAGACCACGAGAAGGGTTGGCCTTTGACTGCAAGGAGGACTCACTCTTCTTATGCCGGCTTGGGAAGAAAGAAATATATGTGGTTGTGGATAATTTTGTGGGTGGTGGGCAGGAATACCAGGACATTCTTGCCTGGTGGCCTGTCTGTTCTTCCTTGAGTTCCCAAGGAAGGGCCTTTCCTGAGAATGAGGGAGGAAGGTGTTGGAAGCTGGAGGAGAACGGAGAAGATCGAAGTAGGTATTCTAACAAAGGGAGACAGAACTGAGATAGACAAAAGGATTTCAGGGTGGCCTTAGAACCAGTTAAGTCTCCTTCAGGAAAGTCAAATTCTGGGCTCTTGCCAAGTTACTTAAAGTCTCTGTGGCTGTTACCTCATCTCTAAGGTGGAGATTAAGCTTGGTGACATAGTGTTAAGTACCCGGCACAGTGCCCGACCCTTTATAGACTCTCTGTTCTCAACTCTTTCCTTTGTATGTGGTGTATTTTGGGGGAACAGGAGCCCCAAACAGTTTTCCTTTAATTATTATTCATTAGTCACTAAATAATTACCGTGTACTTTCGACAGGTTCTCTGGGTGGGGTACAAGATGTAAAAAGTGCCTTCAGTGTTCCTTTTAATATGCAGGAAGGTTTTAAATTATATTTAATGATTGTGACAATCTGATGTATAGGAAAATTAGTTGGGCGTAGGCAGAAGAGTTTTACATAACATTTTGGTAGTTCAGGAATCAGAACCCTTGGAAGCAATACTCTCTTTTTGCAGGAATACCTCCTATTTGAGAACTTCATGAAATAATAATATATTTAATTTTTATCATGAACAGAGAAACACAATTTTGTTAGGGAAAGTCATCCTGTATTGTTGCATTGGGCTCTTTAGATCCTAAGGAACAGAAACTGGATAGCTCAGGAATGGGGGTCACTGTGGGGATACATTTGGCAGTAGGGAATGATCCTCGGAGAGGGTCAGGAAGTGGGACTTCCCTGCCTCTTCCCTTCTCCACACGTGTCTGCTTCTGTCTGTTGATTATCTGCTTTTCCCTGTGGTGTCAGCAACTGATTACCTCTGTAGACCCCCCACCTCCCCACTCCAATTTCCAAAAGAAGGATTCTGGTTTGCCTGGCTAAATCCCATAGTCTGTGTTGGGGCAGAGCTTTTCTCTCCATGTTGTACAAAGATAATATATTAGCAATAATAGTAATAATAATGTCTATTGAACATCTGCCAAAGTGCCCAGAACTGTGCTGTAAGTTTTGATTTAATCTGCTCAATAACCCTATGAGATAGACAATGTTATCACAGATGAGGAAACTGCACCTGGACGTGTTTATGAACTTGCTCAGGGCCACACCACTCTGGGATTTCAGCCCGGGTCTGCCTGACTCTGGAGACCCTGACATTAACATCCTGCCCAGTCACTGTTTTGGCTGCATTTGGTTCATATTTCCACCCTTGGTCCAATCAGCTGTGTTGAGTTGCTTTAGTGGTTGACCAGGGAGACACTGGGGTTGACATGTAGCATAATTATATGGATTACCTACAAAAACTGTTTTTCTAAGTTGTTTTATTAATACTTGTTTATCACTTATTTATTGATTTTACTTGTACTTCTGAAAATAAGCTCATCTTAAAAAAAACTATGAGAAAACTATCCAAAAATTGTGAAAACTTTATTAACCCTGTATTTTCTGTGCACCTAGGAAAGAATGCTATTACACCATTTTAGCACAGGAACAAATTGGTCCAGTATGTGGCACATCTGTGTTCCGTGGATATTTAACTTGAAAGCCACTGTAAACCTATCCAGTAAACTGAATGTGTTAGCATTTAAGCCTTGCTTTTCTGCTAGGTATTGTTAATGCAGTGTATGCGTTTTGAGACACATCATCACATTGTCAGTTAATTATTGATTTCTAGGAGCTGATTTGTATGTTGATATTGTCTTAGTTAGCCCTGGCTGCCATAAAATACCATAGACTGTGTGGCTTAAACAGCAGAAATTTATTTTTCACAGTTCTGGAGGCTGGGAAGTCCAAGGTCAAGGGGCCAGCTAGTTTGGTTTCTAATGAGGAGTCTCTTCCTGGCTTATAGACAGCCACCTTCTTGCTGTTTGCTCACATGGCTTTTCCTTGATAGACATACGAGGAAAGAGAGAGCAAGATAGAGAGTAAGCTCTCTGGTGTCTGGTCTTAGAAGAACACTATCCTGTCATTAGGGCTCCTCCCTTATGACCTCATCTAACTGGAATTACCTCCAAAAGCCCCACCTCCTAATACTATCACATCGGGGGTTAGGGCTTCAACACGTACATTTTGAGGGGCCGCAGTTCAGTCCATAGCAGATATTAATGTGAATTTTAAAACTTATTCATACAGTACAAGAAGTTGCTTACTGAGGAAGGACAAAAAATTGGAACGTTTGAGAGATTTATTTCTGGTTCCATGGCTGGAGCAACTGCACAGACTTTTATTTATCCCATGGAGGTAAGTACCATCGTGAAGTCTGATTGCTTGATGGTATTTGTATTGGTTATTTATTGCTGTATAACAAGTTGTCCCAAAATTAACAGTTTAAAACAGCAAGCATTTATCATAGCACCTTAGCTTGGTGTCCATAGCAGGGCATTTTCATCTTACAATCAAGGTGTTGACCGGGGCTGCTCAACTGGTTCCGGGCTCACTCGTGTGGCTGCTGCCAGACCTCACTTGCTGTTGGCTGGAAACATCTGTTCCTTATCACATGGGCCTTTCAATAGGCTGTCTGAGAACCTCACAACATGGTAGCTGGCTTCCCTACAGTCAGTGATCCAACAGAGTGAGAGATTGAGAAAGAGAGAGAGAGAGAATGCCCAAGATGGAAGCTGCAGTCTTTCGTCACTTTTGCTGTATTCTCTTGGTCACACAGACCAATCCGGTAGAGTGTGGGAGGGGCTACACAATGGTGTGAATACCAGGAGACAAGGATCATTGGGGGACATCTGAGAGGCTGGCTGCCACTGTGTTGATGAGGATTATAACTCCCATTCCTCTCTAAAGCATTCCTGTATCATAAATTTAATAATGGAACCTTGGGATTTGATAATATTAATGCGATGGTAATCCTACCCAGACATCTTTCCATAGAGCTTGGGTTGGCAAACCACAGACCTGTGGACTGTTTTGTACAGTCCTTGAGCTAAGTGGTTTTTCCATTTTTAAAAGGTAGATAAAAATAAAACAGAAGAAAAATATATGCAATAAAGACCTGATATTTTAAGTATGCAAAGACTAAAATATTTATTATTTGTCCTATACAGAAAAAGTTTGCCAACTCCTGCTGTAGAGCAAAAATAATATTGTTAGATATGGATATCTTTATCGATATAACAAAGGGTTTTTTAGCAACTGATAAGACCTAAGCAGGATACACCCTTAACTTTCACCACTCTGTGGTACGCATGTTAATATAGCTTTCTTTGCAAGCTTGGAGTAATATGATTGTTTGTATTACTCCACATACCTCTTGAAGAAGTACCCTAACTCAATAGCTTTTCTTCCTCTTGCATCCTCCATATCAGTTAATGTTAGTGGCATCACCTCTGCACTGCTCCCCTCCTACGTTCCGTGCTGGAAACACAGGAGTTATTCTGTATACCTGTGGTCCCCAACTCCCAGGCCATGGACCAGTACCAGTCTCTGGTCTGTTAGGAACTGGGCCGTATCACCTCCCAAGCTCCATTCCCCGCCACTCCCCCCTCCCCCAACTGCCATGGAAAAATTGTCTTCCATGAAACTGGTCCCTGGTGCCAAAAAGGTTGGGGAATCACTGTTTTTACACTGCCATTTTCCTAACAGTCCATACCTAATTGGTGACCAGTCATTTTTGTTAAGACATCTGTAGATTACTTGTCTCCATTTCGTCTGTCACTGTGCTCATTCAGATCCTCTTTGCAGTAAATGGTCTCCCTGGCTCTGATCTTAGCCCCTCAAAAGAGGTAACACGGACAGGCACAGTGGCTCATGCCTGTAATCCCAGCATTTTGGGAGTTTGAGGCAGGAGAATTGCTTGAGCCCAGGAGTTCGAAACCTGCCTGGGCTACTTAGTTAAATTAAAAAATTAACCAGGAAATTGCTTGGGCCCAGGAATTCAAGGTTGCAGTGAGCTGTGACTGGGCCACTATACTCCAGCCTGGGCAATAGAGCAAGACCCTGTTTAAAAAAAGAAAAAAAGTAATATATGAGGGAGAATATATCAACAAATTGGACAGTCATTTGAGTGACAATATGTGCTGGATGTTTGTTCTTTGTAAAATGACTTCTTTTGAATTCCATGATGATAGAGTTAATATGAACAATAGATTTTTGTTATATTCTTTTATATCCAGGTTGTGAAAACCAGGCTGGCTGTAGGCAAAACTGGACAATACTCTGGAATATATGATTGTGCCAAGAAGATTTTGAAACGTGAAGGTTTTGGAACTTTTTACAAAGGTTATGTTCCGAATTTATTAGGCATTATACCTTATGCAGGCATAGATCTTGCAGTGTATGAGGTGAGTTTATAGCAATCTTTCGAATCTGAAAATGTAGTTAAATAGCTCTTGTTGTTAGAATGTGACTTTATATGAAGAAGGAGATATATACCAGAAAATGATTTCTAGATTCAAGTGTATGTTATTTGAACTTTCTTTTCAAGCACCTTGAATATGAAGAATATTCATGGGGTCACTTTTGTATTAGATTTCCTTGAAGAGTATATTCAAATTTAGGTATAGTTGTTCATCTTAGAAGATGGTACTAGAGATGGTTTTGAGGGGAGAGAAAATAAGCAAAAATGTCACATTTCCTTTAATGTTTTAAAATCTCACATTGATAAATCCAGGTGACTGATGGGGCTAATTCAGTTTCATTCCTTGTACTGACTCATAGTACAAATCTTGGATCAGCCCTGCTACCTAAATCATTTAACAATTTATGAATCTCATAAACATTTATTGAGCACACAGTATACAAACCACTGGGTTAGACATTGGATCTAGGGATTCAAAGAAGGACTCAGCATTTGCCTTTAAGAAACTGACGGTTTGGTGGGTAGAATAGACAAGCCAACACCTAAAGCGTGCTGTGGTTAGTTGTGCTGTGGTAGGTGTAAGCCAGGGCACATGCTGGGGGGACCCAACCTACAGCTGAGAGGAGGGGTGGAATGTGAAATGAAGCTTTCTTAGAGGACTTGACTTTTGTTTTTAACAGGTTTATTGATATTTAATTCATATTGCATGTATTTCACCCATTTGAAGTGTACCAATAAATGGCTTTTGGTATATTACATTATTAATTTTTTAAGATTATAGTAAAATATAACATGAAATTTGCCATTTTTAAGTGTTGTACAGTTCAGTGGCATTAATTATATTCACAATACTGTGCAACCATCCACACTATTTCCAAACTTTTTCATTACCCCAAACAGAAAATATTTAACCATTAAGCAATAATTCCCCACTCTCCCTTCTCAAGCCCTGTTAACCTCTAATCTACTTTCTATCTGTATGAATTTGTCTGTTCTAGATATTTTATAAGTGGAATCATGCAGTATTTGTCCTTTTGTGTAATTATTTCACTTAGCATAATATAATGTCTTTAGGGTTTGTTCATGTTATAGCATATATCAGAACTTCTTTCCTTTTGATGGCTGAATAATATTCCACTGTGTGTATATATTCATTTATCTGTTGTTGAACTCTAGGATTGTTTCAACCTTTTGACTGTTGTGAATAATGCTGCAATGAACATTGGCATTTAAGTATCTATTTGAGTCACTGCTTTCAGTTCCTTTGGGCGTATACCTAGGAATGGAATTGCTGGGTCATATGGTAGTTCTGTGTTTAGCTTTGTGAGGAACTGTCAAAGTATTTTCCACGGTGGCTGCACCATTTTACCTTCTCACCAGCTCTATATAAGGCTTCCAGTTTTTCCACAACCTTGTTAACAATTGTTATTTTTCCTTTTTAAATTAAAAAAAAAAACTTTTATCATAGCCATCCTAGTAAGTATGAAGTGGTATGTCATTATGGTTTAGGACTTTACTTCTTGTACTGGGTTTTTTTTTAAATTGTGGTAAAAAACACATAACATAAAATTTGCCATCTTAACCATTTTAAAATATATAGCACAACAGTGTTAACTATATGTGGTTTGTTGTGCTACAGATCTTTTCATCTTGCAAAACTCTGAGGTTCTGTACTCATTAAACACAGCTCCCCATTTCTCCCTCACCCCAGTCCCTGGTAACATACTTTCTCTTTCTATGAGTTTGACTGCCTTAGATATCTCATATAAATGGAGTCATGTGGTATTTGTCTTTTTGTGACTGGCTTATTACTTACTTGGCATAATGTCTTCAAGATTCATTCACATTGTAATGTATGATAGGATTTTTTTTGTTTTTTAAAGCTGAATAATATTCTATTGTGTGTATTAATATATGTCACATTTTTTTGTATTTATCTGTTGAGGGACATTTGGGTTGTTTGTATTAATGCGTCTTGACTAGTGTGAATAGTGCTGCAGTCAACATGGTTTTACAAACATCTCTTTGAGCTGCCTTTTTAAGTTCTTTTTGATGTATACCCAGAAGTGGGATTACTGGATAAGATGGTAATTCTATTTTTAATTTTTTGAGGAAACTCCATACTATTTTCCACAGTGGCTGCATCATTTTTTTTACTCTCATCAACAGTGCGCAGAGGTTTCAGTTTCTCCATGTCCTCACCAATGCTTATTTTCTGTTTTCTTGTTTTTGTTTTTTGTTTTGCTAGTGGCCATCCTAACCGGTGTGAACAATATCTCATTGTGGTTTTGATTTGCATTTCCCTGATGATAAGTGATGCTGAGCATCTTTCCATATACCTGGTGGCCATTTGTATGTCATGTTTGGAAAAATGTCTGTTCAGGTCCTTTGCCCATTTCTTTAATCAGGTTTTTTTTGGTGGTGGTTGTTATTATTGAGTTGTAGGGGTTTTTAAAAAATATATTCTGGACATTAATTCTTTATCAGATATATAGTTTGCAAATATTTTGTCCCAATCTATAGGTTGCCTTTTTACTCTGTTGATTGTTTGCTGCACAGAAACTTCCAGTTTGGTGTAGTCCCATTTGTCTATTTTTTGCTTCTGTTGCCTGTGCTTGTAGTGGCATATCCAAGAAATTGTTGCCAAATCCAACATCCTGAAGCTTTTCCCCTATGCTTTCTCCTAAGAGTTTTATGGTTTTAGGCCTCGTGTTTAGGTCTGTAATTCATTTTGGGTTAATTTCTGTATGTGGTGTTACATAAGGGTCCAACTTCATTCATTTGCATGTGGATATCCAGTTTTCCCAGCACCATCTGTTGAAGAGACTCTCTTTTCCCCAGTGTGTGGTCTTGGCTCCCTTGTGAACATGATTTCGCTCTACACACAAAGGTTTATTTCTGGACTCTCTGTTCTGTTCTATTCTGTTGGTCTGTGTATCTGCCTTTATGCTAGTACCATACTATTTTGATTATTGTTATTTTGTAGTATGTTTTGAAATCAAAAAGTGTGAGGCCTCAAGCTTTGTTCTTCTTTTTCAAGATTATTTTGACTATCTGGGATCCGTTGAGATTCCATATGAATTTTAAGATGATATTTTCTATTTCCACAAAAAATGCCATTGGGATTTTGTTAGGGATTGCATTGAATCTGTAGATTGCTTTGGGTAGTGTATTAGTCTGCTTGGACTGCCATAACAAAATACCACAGTCCGGGTGGCATAAACAACAGAAATTTATTTTCTTATAATTCTGGAGGCTGGAAGTCCAAGATCAAGGTTCTGGCTGATTCAATTTCTGGTGAAGGCTCTCTTTCTGGCTTGCAGATAGCTGCCTTCTCACTATGTCCTCACATGCTTTTCCTTGGGGTTGTGGGGATTGGGGGCGGGAGAGAGAGAGAGGAGAGGGACCTTGTAAATTCTGTGGTGTCTCTTCTCATAAAGACACTAATCCTATTGGATCAGGTCCCTACCATTATGGGAGAATATAAACATTCAGTCCATGGCAGGTGGTATGGACTTTTCAATAGTATTAAGTCTTCAGTCCATGAACATGAAATGTCTTTCCATTTATTTACATCTTCTTTGATTTCTTTTAGCAATGTTTTGTAGTTTTCAGTGTACAAGTGTTTCACCTCCTTGATTAGGTTTATTCCTAAGTATTTTATTCTTTTTGATGCTATTGTAAATGGGATTTTAAAAAAAATTTCCTTTTCAGATTGGTCAATGTTAATATATAGAAGAAACACATTTGATTTTTCTGTGTTAATTTTGTGTCCTGCAACTTCGCTAACATTGTTTTTTAATTTTAAGTTTTATGTGGAATTTTTAGGGTTTTCTGCATGTAAAATCATAGCATTTACAGAGATATTTTGCTTCTTCCTTTCAAATTTGGATCCTTTTATTTTTTCTTGTCTAAATATTCTGGCTCAGACTTCTCGTACTATGTGGAATAGTAGTGGTCAGAGTAGGCATCCTTGCTTGAGCTGGATCTTAGGGGGAAAGCGTTTAGTTTTCACTGTTGAGTATGTCAACTGTGGGCTTTTCATATGTGACTTCTATTATGTTGAGGCAGTTTCCTTCTATTCCAAGTTTATTGAATGTTTTTATCGTGAAAAACATATCAACATGTTATTACCATGTTGTGTCTTTGCCTGGTTTTGGTATCAGGGTAATGCTGGCCTCCCAAAATGAGTTTGGAAGTGCTTCCTCTTCAATTCTTTGGAAGAGTTTGAGAAGGATTGGTGTTAATTCTTCTTTAAATGTTCGGTAGAATTCTCCAGTGAAGCCATCTGGTCCTGGACTTTTCTTCGATGGGAGGTTTTTGATTACTGATTCAATCTCCTTACTAGTTATAGGTCTTTTCAGATTTTCTGTTTTTTCATGAGTCAGTATTGATAGGTAGTATGTTTCTAGGAATTTATCCATTTCTTTTAGGTTATTTAATTTGTTAGTGTATAATTATTGGTAACAGTCTCTTTTAATCCTTTTTATTTTTATGACATCAATTGTAATGTCCCCTCTTTCATTTCTAATTTTAGTTATTTGAGTCTGCTCTCTTTTTTTCTTAATTAGTGTAGCTAAAGGTTTGTCAATTTTGTTGATCTTTTCAAAAAAGCAACTCTTGGTTTTACAATTTTTTTTCCTATTGTTTTTTTTGTTCTCTGTTTTGTTTATCTCTGCTCTAATCTTTATTATTTCCTTCCTTCTGCTAACTTTTGGTTTAGCGTGTTCCTTTTCTAGTTCTTTGAGGTATAAAGTTAGGTTGTTGATTTGAGATCTTTATTCTTTGTTAGTGTAAGGATTTATAGCTATAAACTTTCCTTTTAGTACTACATTTGCTGCATCCCATACGTTTTGGTATGCTGTGTTTTTGTTTTCATTTGTCTCCAGATATTTTCTAAATTCCCTTGTGATTTCTTCTCTGACCTATGTATTGGTTGTTTAAAAGTGAGTTATTTTTCCATATAGTTGTGGATTTTTCTGTTTCCCTCTGCTGGTGATTTCTAGTGTCACTCCACTGTGGTCAGAGAAGGTACTTCATGTGATTTCAGTCTGCGTAAATTCATTAAGACTCATTTTGTGGCTGAGCATGTAGTCTGTCTAGGAGAATGTTCCATGTACACTCTAGAGGAAGGTGTATTCTGCTGCTGTTGGGTGGAGTGGTCTGTAAATGGCTGTTAGGTCCAATTGGTCTGTAGTGTTTTCCAAGTCCTCTTTTTTTTTTTTTTTTAATTCATCTTGTGTCTGGTTGTTCTATCCATAACTGAAAGCGGGGTATTGAGATCTCCTGCTTTTGTTATGTTGCTGTCTATTTCTTCCTTCAGTCCTTTTTCATGTATTTAGGAGCTTAATGTTGGGTCCATATATACTTACAATTACTATATCTTCCTGGTAAATTGACCTGTTTATCATTAGATAATGTCCATCTTTGTTTCCAATGACACTTTTTGTCTTAAAATCTATACTTATATAAGTATGGCCACCTTCTTTCTCTTCAGGTTTCTCTTTGTATGGAATATCTTTTTCTGTCCTTTCATTTTCAACCTATGTGTGTCCTTGGGTCTAAAGTGCATTGCTTATAGATAGGATATAGTTGATTCTGTATCTTTTATCTATTCAGCAATTTATGTCTTTTAATTAGGAGATTTAATACATTTACACTTAAAGCAATTTCTATAGGGAAGGACTTACTATTGTCATTTTGTCAGTTGTATAGCTTTGTCTTATAGCTTTTTCATCTTTTCCTTTCCTCTTGCTGCTTTCTGTTGTGTTTTGTTGATTTTTTTGTATGGCATGTTTTGATTCTCTTTGTGTATGTTTTACAGATATTAGCTTTGTGGTTACTATTGCAATTACATAAAACATAGTTAAAGTTAAAACAATCTATTTTAAACTGGTTACAACTTAACTTCAATTGTGTATAAAAACTCCACTCTTTTATACATCTGTGACATTCCGTCCTCTACTTTGTTATTGATGACACAAATTACCTTTTTTTATATTGTGTATCCGTTAACGTAGATTTATAGTTACTTTTTATTCTTTTGTTTTTTAAATTCTGTTTAAATTTTATTTTTGAAATTTAGATTTCAAAGTTATTTATACACCTGTATTACAATACTACGGGATTTTATAATTTCCATATATTTACCTTTACCACGGAGTTTTAAATTTTCATGTGGTTTTGTGTTGCTGTTAATCATCCTTTTGTTTCTCCCTTTAGCCTTTCTTGTAGGGAAGGTCTAGTGATGATGAACTATCTCAGCTTTTGTTTATCTGGGAAGGTCTTATTTTCTCCTTTGGTTTTTAAGGATAGTTTTGCTAATACTAGTATTCTAGTATACTAGTATTCTAGTAATAGTATTCTTGGTTGGCAGTTTTTTTAATTTTAGCACTTTGAATACAACATTCTCCTTCCTTCTAGCCTGCAAGGTTTCCATTGAGAAATCTACTTATAATCTTGTAGGATTAAAACATTTAAACTAGTTGTATAGTTTTTTCATATATTCACATGTATTTTTATACTGAAAATATTTTGTCTAAAAAGTTGATTAACATGTATATCTTACATAATTTCTCCCAATTATTGCCTTCTAATGAAATACAGGGACACAGTATAATAGGGGGAAAAGCATGGCCCATGGATCAGTACATCCTGGTTCTGAGCCCTTCTTAAAAAACTCCACTGAGATGAATTTTCCTCATTTCTAAAATTAGAATAATAGATTCACGTCAGAGTTTTTAAAGACCAAATGAAATGATATATGTGTAAAGTCTAAAATGAGATATAATTAGTAGTTTTATATTGTTTTGTTAATGCCCACCCACCATACGAAGTGTTCTTTAGATCCTACCACATTGGGGGTGCTGTTGATCTTCATATTTGTTCAGAAGAAAACGAGCCACCAGTGCAAACCTCGCATGTTCCGAATCCCCAGTGGCACCCCCACCTCTCCGCAGAGCTGTGGCCTCCTACAGTGGCTGCTGCTCCTGGAAACGTCCTGCTCTATCTTGCAGAAATGTGGCCTCTCTCTCATGGGGATGAGAATAGCTGCGAAAATGTTTACATTGAGTAAAAGCAATTACAGAGTTACTCATTATTTTTCTTCTTTTTTGTTTCTCTTGCAGCTCTTGAAGTCCTATTGGCTAGATAATTTTGCAAAAGACTCTGTAAACCCAGGAGTCATGGTGTTGCTGGGATGTGGTGCCTTATCTAGCACCTGTGGTCAGCTGGCCAGCTACCCCTTGGCTTTGGTGAGAACTCGCATGCAGGCTCAAGGTGAGTTTTTGATTACAGGATGACACTGATGAAGTACTGTGTGAGTAATGTGCTTTTGGAACTCCAAGCTCTACTGAGGCAGATGAGTGTAGTTTGAGGACAGTATTTCTCAACATTTTTTTCATTATTATCTTCCTAAGGAAACTTTTCAGAGATTCTTCTAAAAAATAAAAATAAAATAAATGTTCCCTCTTCATGAAATCGTAATGCCACAGATGCACTGCATATGCTTCATAGATAAACAGTAAGAGTTTTTGGACTGTGTTGAAGGCATGTTCAAGCATTGAGCGTCCTTTGGTATCTAGATGGGTTTGGGTTTAGATCTTTGCCCTGAACCTCTTTGGGTTTTCAATGAGAATGAAAATTATGCAGTGTTATAAGAATTAGCAACAATATATGTAAAGCCTCTGGCATTTGTTAAATTCTTGGTAAATGGTGGCTAGAATTGTTTCTTGGTGCTACTTGAGCTGTGATTCCTCCTCACTGTGACACTGTCTCCACTGTTGGCTTTTATTTTACTCTGTTCTTCTTGTCCGGGTCATTGATTATTTTCCTGTTACTGTTTGCTGGCTTTAATTGCTGTACCCACTCCATTGAAGTATGCATGCTGTGCCTTTCTATTCCTTTTTATGCTTTTCCTGGTCAGTCTCCCCACTGTCATTTCTTTAAATAGTATACCCGGGCACCTACAGCTCCATCCTCAATCGCCCTTTCAAGTGCCAGCCACCCCTCCCGCAACCAAGCAGTCATTAATTAATGGACAGGTACTTCCTGAGCCGTTGTCTGTCTGATGCTAGGGTTAGAGCAGTCACCAACTCAGATGTGGTCTGCCATTGTAGAGAAGAAATATGTCCAGCTAGTAAACAAGCTTGTTAAACCACGTCCCCTTTGTAGGGGAGCACAGAGCAAGGGGCCGTAACATCACTTGGGAGTTGCAGAACCCTGTCAGTTAAGCTGAGACTGGAAAGACAAGTGGGGGTTAGCTGGGCACAGGCAAAGGGAGCAGAATGCAAGGAGCACTCCAGCTGAGGGCAAGCATGCAGGAAGACATGGGGACAGGAGCAAACATGGCATATTTGAGGAGCTGAAAGACAATTATATGGCTGCAGAGAAAAACGCAAAATAATAAACTAAACGTTTCTTGTGTATTCTGTCATTTAACCACCATAACCATCTGGGGGGCGGGGAATACTAACATTATCCCCATTTTCCAGATGAATAACTGAGGCAAAGAGAGAGTACATAACTTCCACAAGGTTGTACATTTGGTAAATAGTGGAGCTAGAATTCAAACCCGTGCAGTCTGATTTAAGCCCTCGTGTCTGCCAGCTCCAATCCAGGGCTTTGCGTGGCTGATAGATGTGTCATTTCTGATGACAAGGTCTGACCATTTGACATCTGTTCAGACATCTTTGAAACTCTTCAGTGTCTTCAGAGTAAATTCCAAAGTTCTTAGTGGGAATTTCAAAGCCTTTAATAGTATGGGCCCACTTTAGTTTTGCTTCTTCTCTATTTTCCTGCTCCTACCTGGTCTGCCTCCAGCCTCTCATACTGTCTGTGTAACAGCCACACCTGGCAGTCAGCTGTGTCCCCATAGCACGTGAGTATTCCTGCCCTGGTCTTGGTTGTACCAGCAACATGGACTTTCCCTCCTTCTGTTTCTTGCCTATTGAGGTCATTTCCAAGGCCCAGATCCCCTGTACCTTTCCTAAGCTTCCTAAAGCTTTCCCATACTCCCCCTGGTTGCCAAGATTTAAATGTTCTCTCTTCAGCACTTGGCTAGCGAGGAGAGGGGGGTGGTAGTGTGGGTAGTGAAAAGTATATGGGCCTTGGAGTTACACACACCATTGGATCTCAGCTTTGCCACTTGATAGCTAAGTGTTTTAAGACAAATTTCTCCGTCTTTCTAAGCCTCTGATTCCTCATTTATAAAATGGATAAAATTTACCTTGCAGGATTGGTGTGGAAAGTAATTAACCCAGTGTCTAACACATAGTAATTACTCAATAAGTAACTATTATTACTGTCACTGTTAGAGCACTCACTATTAGGTGCTATACAAAGAGAGTTATATAAAGGGGTACTTTCTTGGGCTTCTTGGAATTTTATCTTTTCATTGTATTCTAGAATGTCATTCTGAATCATAATTGTTTATTGTAATAATGATGAAACATGCTTGAATATTAAATTAGCCTGGTTTCTTTTTTTATTTTCTAGCTATGGTAGAAGGAACCCCGCAGCTGAACATGGTTGGCCTCTTTCAACGAATAATTTCCAAAGAAGGAATACCAGGACTTTACAGAGGCATCACCCCAAACTTCATGAAGGTGCTCCCTGCTGTAGGCATCAGTTATGTGGTTTATGAAAATATGAAGCAAACTTTAGGAGTAAACCAGAAATGACATGTTGAATTTTTTGGATTAGCATAATTATTGTAATTTTCAACAATCTCTAGGGTGACTTTTTCATCCTAGAATTGAAACAAGTCTATGGCAAAAGCTGTATTTTTTTCACAAAAGGGAAGAGCGTATCAATGATCACTTCAAATATTTGGGCTTAATTTTATATATTGAGAAATGTTAAAAATCACAGTTTTAATAAGTTTTGAAAAGGCCACAAAATTATACTTTTTTCTTTTCTTTCTAGTCCTGCAGATCTCTGCCCTGAATCCTAAATCTGAGAATGTACTTGCTTGAACTAAATTTGTTTTGTGTGGTAGAATTATAAATTCTTAATCTTTATTTTGGTTGGTTCAAGTTTATGCCAATTCCGTTTTACTTAAATGTCTTGTTTTATATATTCTGAATGTCTTTATAGACTTCTTAAAATTTCCTTATAGAACCATTAATAGAAAATCATTACATTTAGAATATATGTTACAGCAGCCAAGTGTTAGGTTTATATTCTTACCTTTCTTTAAGCTGAAGAGGAATGAACATAAATGGTAGAATTTGTAAGGAGAAGTGATGAAATTATATTTATTTCAGTGCACATTTTTTCATTTTACTTGTACTATTATTTGGTTCCTGGAATTATACACTGATTTTCAGTATATTACTGTTAAATTATCAACACAAGACAACTAATCTGAAAGATTCTGTTTATTCTGTCACTGTTTGAAAAGCAGCAGGAAACAAAACCCTTTTACTTGTATCAGCTTCTGAAGACCATCTCTCTTTTCTTTGTCTTTTGTTTCCCACTTTTTGAACCGCATTCTGTTTTAATCAGGAAGGCTTCTTGGGACCATTCTTAGTAATCTGAAATTTCTCTTTTTTAATTACATGAAGGGTTGATCATGGGCGAATGACATGCTTATTTCCTCCTCACTGTTGAATTTCCTTGAACCTGCCATTCTCAATTTTGGCAGCACAGAGCTAAGAGATACATACTAATAGTAGTATGTATTAATCTTACACATTAGATACCTATACTTAAATGAAAGGCCCAATTTGTAAACATACATTCATATTCTCTCTTGCTCCCAGTTTTAGGAACATGTTATGATATAGAAAACTTAATTTCTAGTATCGATAGCATTTTTTATTTTACTAAAGCCATTTTTGTAGTCCACAATCTTTTCTGATTTGTATGACTAGGACTTAGAAAAATATTTATTAGTTGAAGTTATTCTTGCCACTTTTTAATTTAGTTCCTATACTTGTTTGATTTCTAAGAATTTCTGTTTTAAATTGCCAACATTTTAATGAAAATCTAGTGAAATAATATGGCATTTACTTTATTGGAACCTACCTCTTTTATTTTCTGAACCAAAGAGAAAAGATGCACCTGTGTTTGTGAAACATTTTCAGAAATATAGTTTCATTTTTATTAGTCATGCCTGATAAATGTCTCGGTATTTTTGTAGTATATCTGTGGTCCCCAACCCCTAGGCCTCTGCCCAGTATCGGTCCATGGCCTGTTAGGAAACGGGCTACGCATCACTGCCTGAGCTCCACACCACAGCCCCTCCACCCGTGACACCCACCCCCGACCCCCATCTGTGGAAAAATTGTCTTCTATGAAACCAGTCCTTGGTGCCAAAAAAGTTGGGGACCGCTGGGTATGATAAACATGGGACTCTACTTTATTTTCAGGGTTATTTGTAGTTTTGAGTGATACATAAAGTGGCAATATTAAGGTACATGATTAACTCTTTTTTTACTCATAAAAATTATGAAAATGAATAACTTTGCTGACATTTTTAAAATTTCAAACTGCTGAAAAATATGAAAATATTCATTGTTCATTATGGATTTAAATTGTTTCCTATTTAACGTTTGTAAGGTATGAATGTGATTTATCTGTGCATCTTGTATCTTTTGAAAAAATGATCTTCTATCTTTTGGAAAAAAGCCCAGAGTTGAAGATAGTTTATTTCTGTCATTACTGCATGGTTACTTGCAATTTATATTAATAAATATATGTTTGTTTTTCAGATGATTTGTTTCTTAATTTTTATTTTTTTAGAGAAAATTCTTAAGTCTCAGTTTCCTAATTTTTAAAAGAATTTATAAGTAAAGCAAAAACCGTCTGTGCCTTACAGCTCAGGTCTTTGGCAGTGGCTTGCGTAATGCCTTTCGCATCTGGCTCCATACAGCCTCTCCAAATATTTTTGCCTTTCCTGAGCAGCCACAGTAATTATCTGTATGATGCATTTTTGCAAAAGATGATTTTTTTTGTGATATCCAAATTCCCCATTTACCAATTAGGATTATACTCCTGGGGGCTCACAGTGCCAAGGAGAATCCAAAGCCGCCAGATGAACTTGGCACATCTGGCTGTGAACTATCAGTTTGTCTTAAAATTGTGGGAAACAAAATCTAAGTTGACTTTACTGATAACCAATTTTTAAAAAATTTATAATGCAGATTGCAAGTACAAAATTTGATTTTAAAAAGTAAAACACGGCCAAGTGTGGTCGCTCACGCCTGTAATCCTAGCACTCTGGGAGGCCGAGGCGGGTGGATCGTTGGAGCTCAGGAGTTCGAGACCAATCTGAGCAAAAGCGAGACCCCGTCTCTGTTCTAAAAAAAAAAAAAAAGTAAAACATAAGACTTGAGAGAAATTCTGTGTTCCAACTCCAATACTATCCAGACTTCAGGAATAATCTATGAGTCCTTCCCTGTCCTCAGGGACTCCTTGTTAGAAAAATGCTGCTGCATTTATTTCTTGCCTGTTTGTCTCGTGCAAACAGGGCTGTGTCTGACAGCATTTTGTTTCTTGAGCTTTACATCAGGTCACATGTAAAAGTGTGGCATGGCTTCCTCATCCGCAGATGGGAATTTTGCTGGCCCTTTTGCTGTCCTGGAATTTCCTTTGTGAGAAGAGCCACAGAGGAGGAACAGTATTTGCGGAGGGGGCAACCGGCAGCCCCCTCTCCGTCCTTTGCCATATTCCCTCGTTGGCGAAGTGCGGGTGGTCCGCGCTCGCTGGGGCCGCCCTGCGGCAGAGCACAGCCCGGCAGTGGCGGCTCTGCCTCCGCCTCCCTGCAGGCTGCCGGCCCGACGGCTGCCCTTCTCCGCCGCAGCGGAACGAAGGCGCCTGGCCCCGCCTCGGGTGGGCGTCCAGAGGCTTGGAACAGCGCGTTCTCCATCGTCACTGCAGCGTCTCGCCGTGAAAGCAGCTGTGCCTCCAGCCCGGGCCGCCTCGGCGTGTGTTCAGTACTTCTCGTCCCAGAGGTGATCTCGTGGGGACAGATGGAAGAAAAGCAACCCAGAGTGTGTGGCGGGCCAGGTGGTGGCAGGTGCGCAAGGTGCGGCTGGGCCGGGCCTGCGGTTTACAGGACGAGGCGGAGAGGGCCTTGCCCGGAAGGGTCATTGGAAGGAGGCGTAGGGACAGGCCATGCCGAGTTTGGGAAGCGCATCGGGCACACGGAGGGGACCAGGGGCAGTGGCCGGAGGTGGGTGGGGCCGGGAGGAGGCCCGTGTCGCCGGAGGGGAGCCGGGGAGGCTGGCGAGGCAGAGCGGGCCGGGAGCCCTTCCGGGCCTGCATTTCTCGATTTCTAGTGCTACGATAGTGGCAGTTTCTTGACGATGTTCCCTCAGCAGGATTCAAATGCCTCTCCTCAAGACCAAGTGGTGGTGGGCGTGGTGGGGGAGTTTCATTACTGGAAACGTTGGGAAACGGCCCAGAATGGTTTACTCTATTGCTGTCCCAACACCCGGGCTCGTTCCCCAGGTGGAGTGTCTGTTGGCTTCTCTGTGCCTCTCGCTCTCCAGGGAGAATTTTAATTTTTAAAAAGAGAATTAACTTAGAGACCGTAAAATCTTTCTAGATATTTTCCTAAGAATTATAGAGGACTGTAATCTTAGCAAGTTGACAAAGCTACACTTGTTTTCACTTCCTTCTCTGACCAACTTGTGTCTGCCCAGGGTCTATTTCATTTATTTTTAATTCGTACAAGTATTACAATGTTGGAAACAATCCTTTTATCTATTTTTTGTTAGTTGACATTGTCCTGTTTTGAATTCACTTCCACAAAGTCAAGATAACAATAACAGACAAGTGATTTGTATTTTGTTACTCCAGAAAGCCTGGCTGGTATGTCCAGGGATTTTAAAGTATTCTAAAGTATCCTTTCCAACCTAAGCTCATTACAGCTCCTGGTTTTCCCTAGTCAGCTTGTCTTCCAAGGGTCTACACTCATCTCTGCACTGGTTCTACAACACAGCTGTGGACATGGACTCAGGATGAAGTAGCCTGAATCCCAGCGCCTGTGATCGGTGTCTGCTGCAGATACCCATCACTCAGCCAGTCTTCGCCACCCTGCAGGAGGTCCCCATGCAAATCTTAGTGCACCAAACAGTGTGTGCAAAAACCATGACATTTCCTTATTTAAAAAAAAAAATCACCTTAAATTCAGCTGGAAGCTCCTGTATCACTGTGTTGTGCCAATGACCTAGGGTGTTGTGCCCCCTGAATATGGTCATGGTCCACACCAGTCACTGCTGAGGGTCCCTTTGTTCTAGCCTGCATGGTCGCTGGCTTTTGGGACTCAGGAGTAGTTGGGACGAGATGGAGCATCTGTGCCTGGGGGCTGGCCTTTCCATTCTGAAAGGATGAGGAGCTAAATGTGGATCTCTCTTAGCCTTGGGACCCACTAACCTTTTTCTCCTTCACAACCTCTGATCCACCTCTTTTTTCTCTAAAGCACCCCTCTCCTCTTCCCTATGAGACCCGCTGTCATCCTTTCTGCAGGTAGCTTAGGTATTTGCAAAAGACAGAAGAGCCTTTGATGGAAAGTGACTTTTGTTTTGCACTTTACTGAGGGAAGAAAATGCTGGAGGCCTGACTCCTGGCCTGAGATGAGACAAAAGGGAAAATATAGGGGGAATAAATACAAATTAGGATTTTACTTGGTTATCTTGCTATAGGTTCTGAAACTGCCTCCTGTCTCTTGGTACTCTGTCTCAGGAGTAAGCCTTATTGGTCCACAGAGCAGTGCAGCTCTGCACATGGAAGGGGTTGTTTCGTTTGTTTTAACATAAACAACAGATCATTCAACCCACCGAATCTCCAGATGCCCACAACTTTACTGATATATGGCGATGTAGTTTGATAGCCAGGCAGTTCAATAAACAGTGTTCAGGTTGACACTTTCCAAGGGCTTGGGGGGGAGTAGGAAGTATAGCAGAGGGTAAAATTAGTTGGAATGCTGAAAAGAATGATAAGACAATTGGGAGTCTAGAGCTGTTTCTAAATCGGTTTTGTTTTGGATGATTTTGTGGATATGAGTGGAAGTAGGCTCTCGGAAGACAGGGCTGATAAAACGCCAGTGTAGAATTACAGGTGAAATCGATGAGTCAGGTGCTTGAGACTCTCAGAAGAATTTGGTAGAAAACTAAAGGCGAGGAAGACATTTTAAAGCCCATCCTTTTGTGATCTTCGTTTTCTCCTGGATTTGTTCCTTTCTTGCTTTACTCTTTGTAAAGATGTCCCCTCTTAAAAGATGTGGGGAAATCTTCCATAAGGTATTAAAGCTGTATTAAGGAGAGGAAAAATCCATGAATGAATGAAGACTGTTGCTGTAGTTTGAAAATTTTGCTATTTTATGTTTGTTTTCTTTGACCAGTAAAAATATCTGACTGTTGTTTCAGGGAATTCCAACCAGAGATTATGGGAGACTCTCTTCTTCTTGCCAAGCCTTAATAATTCACTTATCTTTTTAATAAGGTAACGATAGACATACATCAGTCAAAAGGGTTATTGAACAAGGTTCTTTCTATTTTTGTTCATGGTACCATTAACTATTGTAACAATAATAATAATAATAACGAGACGGTGATCACTGGGGAGGCACTCCTCCCCTTATTCCAAATTCCCCATGGCGGAGTTACACTTGGTCAGGAGGAGTGGGCGGAAGGACCAAGAGAGCTTGGTGGATGT
>RJWJ010019814.1:0-29824 GCA_004363605.1 Indri indri | reverse complement strand
ATCTTTCCAAACTTAGTTTCCATTGCTTGGGTTCTAGAAACACCCAGTTTTCCAATACTTTGGGATTCCATATAATGGTACTTTATTCCTTTTCATATCTGCTTGCTAAACAGCTACTTCTTGCCTGAGTTAATTTTTCTCTTAATAGCATGCTACGAGTGGCATTAATGACTAGCACACTTTTATTTTATTTTATTTTATTTTTGGTTGTTTTTGTTTTTGAGACAGGGTCTTGTTCTGTTTCCCAGGCTGGGGTGCAGTGGCGTGATCATAGCTCACTGCAGCCTCAAACTCCTGGGCTCAAGCAATCCTCCTGTCTCAGCCTCCCAAATAGCTGGGACATCGGGTGCATGCCACCATGTCCGGCTAATTTAAAAAATTTATTCTGTAGAGACAGGGTCTTTCTATGTTTCCCAGGCTCAACAAACTTTAAACTTTCTATATTCAACCTCCACTATAGCCACAAGTCTACCTGGGACCTTATCACGGACAACGGCTTTACCAAGTGTTTAGATGCTTAACCTCTCTAACTCACGCCACACAGTTGAGGCTTTCTCGTGGCAGTGTCTCATATCTAACACCAATTTCTATATTAACTGAGGATGCTAGAGGCTTTGAAAGATAAACCCTGAAATCTCATAGACTTTAGTTTTTTTCTTGCTCATGTAGAGACCAATATGTGACAGGGGTAGGGATCCTAAGCCACAGAGTCATGTTATGTCTCCCTGGTCATTGGCATCCCCCTGGATAATAGGGGGAGAATGAGAACAAAATTTCTGCCCACATTTAACAACGAGATTGGGCTTGGCATTCCAAGGGGTTAAAATTAAAACAAACAAACAAAAACAAAACAAAAAAAAAATTCCCAAACCAGAAACTGAGTTATATGGCCACATTTAATTGAAAAGGTGTCTAAAAAATTAGTCTAGCTATAGCTTAAAAAAAGTTAGTCTTTGTCAAATAATCTAATGGTCTGGTAGTAAATTAGACTCTTGTTGTTTAATGATATTCCTCCGAAAACACAATGAAATGAAGTTGTGTTGGAGCATGCATGAGCTAAAGCAAAAGCAGAAATACATCACCCTCTGTGATATTAAACTCAATGAGAATGAAAATAAAAGGGAAAGAGCTTGGCCTCTTGCAGGGATGATTTGCAAATGCCTCGGGCATGAACTTTCCAAATTCACTCAAAGTGAAAAAGAGTATTAGCAGGATTACAGATTATGCAATAGAAAATGCAGTAGATTCCATAGTTTGATAACTGCTTTAAAAATGGGATTTAAATAGTAAAAATGTGTCAGTGTTTGTATAATTCTAGAAAAAGGCAATGAGAAGCGAGCTCTATCTGATGGTTAAAAATGTTCCAATCACTTAGAAGAACATGTTTTCTATAGTTAAAACGGGATGATTCTCTGTGTTTTATTATAATGCGGGGTTAATATTCTTCAGGTCCATTTTACTGTATCTTTATTCTTACTAGAATTCTGATTATTAATTTTAATAGGTATTTGGGTCAATGGCATTGACTATTTACCATAACTCAGTCACTATTCTATGCTCTTTGAAAAGTTAATTTATTTTTCTAACAACTCTTAGTTTTCCATTTCACCGATGAAGAAACTTAGAATCATACTGATAAAATGATTTTGCATGTCAGGATACTGGAAACTCAGCTGACAAGTTGCGCAGGTGGATTCCAGGTAGATTTACCTGACACCAAATCCCATGATCTTAGTTAATACACTATTCTGCTTTTGGTGGGAATAGATACTGCTGTTGTATATCTGTTGGATAGTAGAAAGTTGTGTCTTCAATGAAAACGAATGGATCTGTCTTCTGGTGGTATATGTCTTATGTGAGTTTTGATGGTTTTTGTAGTGTACCCTCTATCTTTCTGATGGAAAAAAAGAAAATTAAAAATCCAGTATTATGCATCCAGTGTTGGTGTAATTTATATTGTTATTAATAAGATACTTAAACTTCTGCCTACTAAATACTAGGCATTACTCATTTTTGCTTAAGAAATAACCCACAGATGATCCCAATTTTAATCTGTTCACTTCCTAGATCTGACAGTAGGTCCCAAATCACCTGTTTCAAGAGTATTAGGTATACCTCTCTTCATTAGGAATAAGTCACTGATCTGATCTTTGGTATCTTAAGGTAAAATGATTAATTCTGTCAGGGCCACAAAATACCAGGACTGATTTAAATGAAACATGCAACCATTTACATAAATTTGTTCTCATTTGGGTCTTGGTCATTTCATTTTACTCAAACATGAAAATCCTTATAACTCTAATAATAAACTCTATCCTGATGCTCTCCTGGGGTTGTTCTTACCGGGCCAAGTTAGCTCTGGCCTGTCAAAATTGGCACAAGATACTTCCATATAAAGCAAATTTTGCAACTCCAATATCCTGAAATTTAACAGAAAGCACAGGCCATTAACGTTCTTTTTAAATATGGCTCACATTTATTCCTGTAACGTTTTTACAGAACCCTATGGGACCCTATTCTGCTTGGATATGACCCTTTAGTCTGTGTGCTGTCTCCCTCTGGCTATGGCATTAACATGTTTTGACCATTCTATGAATTGCTTGAAAACAATATTTAAAAGTTTGCCTTGTAATACCTTGTAAAACTGTATAATAATCAGCAAATGTAAGTGGAAGGATAAAGATTGAGAAATCAGCTAAGTAAATGATTAAGATTTCTGCTTTATTTTATTTCTTACATGTTACAGATCCAGATCTAGAAATTCTATAGTTATATCTGGAAACAAGGCCCATTCATTCCACCAGTCATCTACCAGCAGTCACTGAATTTCTGACTGCCCTGGGAATCACCGTCCAGTACGGCAAGCAGAAAGGTTGACAAAGGAAACAACCAGAGTGCAAACTGCCAACTTTTAATCAGACAATTTTGCTAAAGTGACCACAGTTAATCCTCTATTTTCTATTCTGCTCTTCTGTCTGATGGGTGCTTGTGCAGTCTCATCTGTGTATTTCTCTTTTGTAAAAGCATACTACAGATAGAAAAATTGCTGCACGGTATTATTCATTCACATTTACTCATATTTAAAACCAATGTAGACTAGCTTTGATATCAAGGAAATTCACTGATCTACATTATTCCGCAGCAACCTGACATTGAAGAAAATATTGAACTGAGAAGTTTGTGCACACAGATAACCTGAACTCTGCATTAGGGAATCCTACAAAATTCCAGAAACATGAGCTGCTATTTTAGTAACTATAACAGTGTTATCAAATACAAACATACAAGGCGTTCTTTTCCAAAGTGAGTCTGCAAACATTGGGATTTCCTACCTAAGGCTGTTTTCATTGGAGAGAGCTTTAGTGGGGTGAAAAGTTTAAATGGTAAGAAGCAATGCTGAATGGGAGTTTGAAGTCTCAATATCACGTCTTCTGTTTTTCTTTTCTTACTGTGACTGACTCATCTTATGACTGGGGTGACTCATTTGGCCTCTGGATGCCTCAGTTTACAAACCAGACTTGCGAGACAACGCTGCCCAGATTTTGAATTACATCTTTGTTCATTGTTGAGATTCACCACTGGAGGGTAGGTACTGGAAAACCATATTAAACGAGATACAGATATTTAGTTTGCTTAATTCCACTTATAAGAAATGCTTAGGAAGGGCAAAACTATAGAGACAGAAAGCACCTCAGTGGTTGTCTGGGGCTGGGGGTGGGAGCGAGGAGTGACTGTGATTGCAAAGGGAGAGGGGGGAAGCTTCAGAGGGGATCGTGGTGATGGCCACACTATACAACTACCTGAACACACTAAAAGCCACGGACTCTACCAACAATGGGTGGATGTTATGATATCTAAATTATCCTCAATAAATGGGTAACTCTCCTATGGCTCCCACTTCGCTGGGAGTAAAGGCACAGTCCTCAACAGGGCCCCAAGGCTTGGCATGACCTGACTCTGTCTCTGCCTCTCTGCTCTCTTCCTTCTCCCCTCACTCACTGCTCGGCCACCTCCTACCTCAGGGCCTTTGCACTGGCTGTTCCCTTTCCCTGGACTACTCATCCCCCATGTGTGAGCATGACTCCCTTCCTTACCTCCTTCAGATCCTTGTTCAGATGTCACCTCCTCAGAGAGGCCTTTCCAGACCTCCCTATTTAAATTGCAATCCTTCTCCCCAGCTTTATTTCTCTTCATGGCACTTATCACTGACCTGCTATACATTTAGCTCATTTGTATTATTCGGTTTGTCCTTGTCCATCTTCCACCTTCCTAACCCACCCTCAACTAGAACATGAGCTCCAGGAGGGTAGGATGTGATTCATTCACACTTGTGTCTCCAGCGTTAGCGCAGGGCCTAGCATGTGGCAGGGGGCTCAAAACACATTAGGCTGAAGGAATGAGTGACACAGCTGTGGGCCCTGTGTCTGAGCCCCTGGACATGGGAGGAGCAGGCTGGCTGGGGCACGAGCTGGGCCCGGGGGCCGCCTGCTTTGTGCTTGTCCTTATGGGGTGGGGGAAGGGAGAGGGCTGTGGGCACAGCTGTCACTAAGACCCTGTTTCTGCTCTTGGACCTGCATGTCCGATCTCACATAGAACCCCCAGGAACATCCCCTAAGGGGCCCAGGAGGCAGCTGAGACCATGAGGCTGCACAAGAGGCCAGGGGAGACCAGACTTCCCAGCACGTCCTCACTGAATGCTGGATCCACTATGGGTAGCAGAGAATTCCACCTCCGCCGGGATGTTTCAAGATCCTTTCATTCCGCAAATGCTGAGCACCTGCTCTGTGCCTGGCCCTGAGGTGGGTGGTGCTGGAGACACTGCGGTGACCAGGACAGTCCTGGCTCTGCCCTCCCGGGGCTCTCAGTCCGGTGGGGGAGACAGACAGCTCTGTCCTCAGACACAGACGACCCAGAATGGGCAGGGCTGGGACGGGGAAATGCTGGGGGCTGCGGGAGCACAGGGGGGCACCTGACCAGCCTGAGAGGCTTGGAAAGGGCTTCCCGGGGGAGGGGACATCTGAGCTCTGCGAGACCCAACCAGGCTCAACCGGGTAGAGAGGGGAGGAGCGTGTGCCAAGGCTATGAGACAGTGAGGTACGCTCCTGCAAATAAGAGGTTCAGAGGGGCGTGTCCTCCTCTATTCAAGAGGTTCTTGAGCTGGGGTGATTTTATAACCTTCCCACCTCCCACCGGGGACATTTGGCAGTGTCTGGAGACTTTCTTGGTTGTCACGGCTGAAGAGGAGTGTGTGCTGCTGACATCTCACACGTAGAGGCCTGGGCAGCCCCCCACAATGACGAACTATCCAACCTAAAGACGTCAGCAGTGCTGAGGTTTAGAAATCCTAGTCTAGTCTGAAGAAAGAGATTGTGCAAAGTCTTCATCTGCTAAAGAATTTGCGCTTTATCATGAAGGCAAAGAGATAAGTTTTGAGAGTTCTGAAGCGGAGATGGGACAAGAGAAGATCCGGGTGTGTCTGGAAGCTGAGAGCTATCAGGGCCATCTGAGCCCTCGTCTCTCACGACCCCACACCTAAGAATCAACAGGAGCTCAGAGAGGGGAAGAATTCCTTCCAGCAAGGCTGGGAGGCCCCTGAAGACAGGGACAGGGTCTTCGTTTCAACTCTAACTCCACAAACATTTCCTGAGGCCAGGCCCTGTGTGGGAATGCTGGACAGTTCAGACCAGGTGTGTTGGGCTCTTCACACAAATCTCATCCTGGTGTCCTCCCCAGTGGTGATGATTTGGCTCCCTCAGTCCCTGGCACAGACTTTTGTCACCACCCCGGTCTCCTTTCCAACTCCACTCATGACAGGGCCATGGCTGAGCCATCTTTGCGGCCCTCCTGTCCAGCCCTTCATTTACCACTAGAGAAATGAAGGCCCAGAGAGGGAAAGGAACTCACCCGAGGTCACTCAGAGAGTCAGCTTCATTCCTCGCCTCTTGACCAGCGCTCCTCTCCCCTGTGCTGCCCTCCTTATGTCAGCGCCACCCCAGCGAGTGGCCCACAGCACCTTGCTGTCACTCGTCCATTCCTCCAACGCCCGGTGTGCTCCGCAGGCGCAGTTCAGTTGAGGAGGCAATGGGTCAGAAGTCATCAGCACCTGCTCAGTTCCCCCCCTAGGATCAGTTTATGCTAAAAATACACCCATCCCAGTTCTAGGCACCCTGGGTCAGCCACGTCTGCTAACTTCTACATGGAAGGGGGGCCCAAACCTAGCCTGGGTGATCTTCTGCAAGCACCTTAGTCTCACTGTTCCTTGGATTCCCATCTGTAAAATGGGTCTGTCGGCTTCCACAGCCCATCTCCTTATGCAGGAAGATTATCTGACATTCCCAGAGCTAGAAAACTCCTAATAAATCACTGCCCATACCTCAGGCACTGCGAGCAAGACTCCGAATGCCAGACTACCCTCAGAACTATCTTGGAGCCTGGAATAGCAGGGTCGAGAACCCAGGGCACCTGGGTACAAGTCTGTACCTGACTGTGCCACTCACTGTCTCCTTCATTCAAGCAAAGAGCCAGCTGGCCACTGGCACAAGCATACAGAGTAACCAGTGCACAAGAGGGTCCCTGCTCCCAGCACCATCCTGCCTCCCCCGGGGCGGGGTACTCAAAGTTCCTCTGGGAAGGCACATCCGAGGCACTGGATTCTGCACAAAGGGGCAGGACACCCCTGTGGGAGGTCCCCCCGGGTTGAGCAGAACCCCTGGCTTTACCTTGGCCTGGGTACCTGAGCAGAGCCGCCTCCTGCACTGCCGCCATATTCTGGATTTTTCAATACGTTTTTTTTTAATTAACCTGAGACCCTCACTGCACTTTGAAACATTGGAGCGTGGTTGCATTACCATTCTAAATCTTCCAAATCTCTCTCAAAAATCAGCAGACAGCTACATATAAGGATAAATCTCAGGATAATAAATAGCATTAGGAATTTACCTTTCTGGTTAGATGATTTTCCATATTATATACCATTGAATTTCCAAAAATAATCTCCATTAAAAATAAAGTTGTTTTTAGTCTTCATGAAATTTTTACGATGCCATTCGTTGAAAATATGTCATTTCCTCTAAACTTGTGACCCCTTGAGTAACAGATTTGGTACTAGACCATTTTTCAAAAGGTCCTAGTCTGTATCCTAATCTAAAATATAACTTTATTTTTCTTATCTACTATTAATAAAGCACCTTATAAATAATTCTCACTTGAACCTTATACTCCCTTGTAAAAAAGCAGGACAGACATTATTTTTCTCCTTTGAAAAACCAAGAAATTCAAACTCATAAAGTTTTGCATGTTCAAACAATTCACAATAACGGAGCTAAGATGACCATCTAGGCTTCTGTTAGGTGTCGATAAAAATCAAATGGTTAAGATCTTGACTTCTCCAGTAAGAAGAAAATGGGTTCAAATACTGACTGTGTCATTTGCTTTTGGGCACTGGACAAGTTATTTAATCCCTTTGCCACTCAGTTATCTATAAAATAGGGATAATAATTGTGTCTCCCTCATAGTTTGGTTTTAAAAATTAAACGAATACCTATGTAAAATATTTAATATAGTGCCTGGCATATAATAAGTACTAAATACATGATTACCATTGTAATTAGCCTTGTCCTCTCTACAGAGGCAGTCTCAGGAAAGTGGCAAAAAGCTTGGCTTTGGAATCAGATGATTTTGGATTTCAGCTTTATCACATGACTTTTATATGACTTCTTAACTATAACCTCTTCCATCTATAGCTTCGTCATCTATAAAAACTTAAGAAACGTTATGAAGATTAAAGTCCTAACCTATAAAAGGAGAGATTTAATAAATATTAAATTTCTTTTCTTTCACCGTGAAGCTTATACAAAAAATTTGATTTACAAAGTATGTATTTTTAAACTATGTATTTTGCCACTTGCTGATATAAGCCATGCTATTCAGCAATATTACTAGCACCTAGTATGGAGGCTGTATTTTATTAGGCACCCAACAAATATATAGGAGGGAGAATTCTCCGCAGCTTAGGATGGTTAGAGAGGACTTTATGAAGCAGATAGGACTTAAGGGGACCTTGAACAGCGTTTAGACAAATGGCTTCCATGTGAGAATGGAGAATGATATTTAGAACTGATCATGATAAGCAGCCCAGACAACCTAAACTTTACATGTGGGGAAGAGAGATGGTGCTGGTAGATGTTCTAGAGATGATGTCCTTCATGTCTGACCTGAAGATATTTAGAGTTCCAAGGCATGAATCATACATACTCTGGAAGGAGCACAGGAAAAGGTGGGTATAACATAGTGGTTTTTATAAATGGAAAAGGCAAGTCAAAATGCTCTTCTCCACCTCTTGAAAGTAATGGCAGAATGGTTCATTAGGCTGTGTTCGCAATTCGGATTTAATAAAATCAGTTCCCCTTCTATATATTTTCCAAACTTTGATTCTAACTTTCCTATTTGGATCGGAATCATGCCATTACTTTTAATGATACCCCACACATACATTTAAAAAAAAAATGAAGCTTTGGAAATATATTGCTGTCTTATAACTACAGGTTACAACACTGTCCGAAAATAACTTTTTTTTAACAACAGGAAAAAGTGCAAAGACATTAGTGCTCTCTTTAATCCATATATTGCCACTGGGCCTTGTTGGGCTCTTAGTTGAGGTGGTGAAAAAAAGGCTGTGGAAATTTCACTGAGTTTTCTTCTCCCTGGCATCCCTTGATCAGAGCTGAAAAGTTATCTCACTGCTAAGGGAAGGCTGTGTTTGGCAGGTGTTAAAAGTGCTAAGGACGTGTGAACTATACATATCACCAGAGGTTTGTCCAGGGTGTGGGTTCAGGTGTCCTGTTTTGAAATTTTCTTTTGAGGCTACCTCCTACTGAGTTAGAGGACAGTGATTTATTTCTCGGTGTACTATGCATGCTTGAACTGGAACAGAATGAGGTTGACCTGAGAGCTTTGGATTACATTTTGACTACTTGTTAAAATGACTGTACGTACTCACAAACCCTTTTACTTCCGTATTTCTTTTCTGAAAATCTCTCATTTCTGTTTTCAGTGACCATGCTCTGGGGCTTGTCACCACGCGGCACTGCTATACTGGAGATCTTAAACTCAGTCATTCTACTCTCTGGCCACAGTCTCTTAGTCAGTTACGCCCTCACCACCTGCCTTACCTCATGAGAGCCTGTAATTACAGAACCCCTATCCTTTGTCCTTACCTGTCAGGTTTTTTCCTGATAATTCACTGCCTTCCCTTGTAGCTGTGATTCTACTGCTCATCATTCTAACTACTCCTTTCTCCAATCATCCAGATTCCAATCTCCTGCTACAGCTGCCTTGTAAGACCCCACACCTGCTGACTCCAGTGTTTCCACCACTACACCAGAGTTGGTAAGTGCCACTGGAGAAAACGTTAGGGCCTCACCAACCGATGCTACAACGTTCGTTTTGTTTTTCAATTTCTAACCACCGCAGGAGCCCTCAGTTGTGCCTGGTATTCCATCACATTTCCTGAGCAGCGTACTCTCTCCTTCTGAGAAGACATTATCTCAGACCTTTTACAAACAAACTAAATGTCTACCCAGTGCCTCCCCAACTTACCCGTATTCTTGGAAGAACACCTTAATACCTAATTCTCAGAGAAGATGGAAACCATCAAATAAGAATCCGCTCAACATCTGTCTCCAAAACTAAAGATTCACCTGCATCCGTACTCCCTTTTCTCTTTCATGTCTTAGAAAACAGCGTGTCCCTCCTCCTAAACTCCCTACCCGAGCCTGCTATGTTTCTATCCCATCTGACCTCCCAAGGATTTTCCTGTTAATGAGCCCATCTCTCTCCTTTAACCCCAGAATAGAGAATCACAGTCTGTATTTGCTCCTTCCCTTGAACGCTATGCTTGCTTAAATCTCTCCTGTCTTAAGAACAACAACAAAAACTTCCCTCGACCCCATATTTGCCTCCATCTACCCACCTTTATCTTTCCGTGAAGGCCGACCCTTTGAATACGTTATCTCCTCTCCCTTCCCCACTTCCCTTTACTCCTCCTACTTCTCTGTGTGTCTGTTTTTCTACGTATCTACAAGTCTGCTGTTCTCACTAAGGGTTCCACCAACTTCTTATGATAAAAGCTAATGGGGCATTGCTGTTCCTTATCCCTCTCTGTAGCATTTAACATTGTTCCTCAGTTCCTCGTTCTTGAAACCTTTCTTTCCTTAGTGTCTGTGACACTACACTCTTTTGGTTTTTTTCTCCATTTTTCCTCGCTAACTCCTCTTACTTAGTCCTTGTTGCTAGCTTGTCTTCCTTTGCCCATTTGTTACATGGTGAGGTTTCTATGGGCTTTATTCTCGGCCTTCTCTTTATTACATATATGTTCCCAGACAATCTAATTAAGTTCCATGGCTTACTTTTACATCCATATGCTGATGAGTCTTAAATCTGTATCTCCATTCCAGTGGCTCTTCTGAATGTCGACTCGCACATGCAGCTCCTGTTGGATTTCCCACAGGTGTATGTTTGCCTTTGCCTGCTTAGGCTTCTGTAGCAAAACACTGCAGACTGGGTGGCTTGTGCAATAGGAATTTTTTTTTCTCACGGTTCTGGAGGCGGGGAGTCTGAGATTAGGGTGCCAGCAAGGCTGGGTTCTGGTGAGTGCCCCCTTCTTAACTTGCAGACGGCTGCCTTCTCACTGTCTCCTCACATGGCAGAGAAAGGGAGATCTCTCTCTTTCTCTTCTTATAAGGCCAAGGTCCTATTGAATTAAGGCCTCACTCTTATGATCTCATTTGACCATAATTACCTCCATAAAGGCCCTGTGTCCAGATACTGTCATATTGGGGGTTAGGGCTTTAATATATGAATTTGGGAGGGGATGTAATTTAGTCCATAGCAATGTCCAAGATTGAACTCATTAGCTCTGTACTAAAACTAACTCCATTTTCTGTGTTCCGCCTGTCAGTGAATGGCACCAGAAATAGCATATTGTAGTAGTGAAGAAAACAGGTCTTCCTTGGGCTCAAATTCAGGCTCTTATATTTTACTAATAATTTACCCTTGGGATTCAGTTTTTTCATCTGTAAGTGGATCAATGCAGTATCTATCTCATAAGAATATTGTTACTATTAAATAACTTAGTATAATCCTTAAAACAGTGCCAGGCACATAGATACAATTCTTAAAACAGTGCTCAGTAAACATAAGGTATTACTAATGTCATCTACCTAATTAATTAAAACAAATACCTACAAATACCTAAATCCCTCTTGGATTTATTAAATTTCCATGTTCTTTCATGTCTACCTCCTTAATATTCTGGAACAGGTTCACACTCTCTATTTCCTATTCCCCAGGCCGGTAACTACTCTTCTGGATTACTGTAATAACACATTAACTAGTCTTCTTTGGCCCATGGCTGACCTTCTTCCAACCTATTCTCTCACTGCATCCAGACAGGTTTTCTAAAACTGCAAACTTCTTCATGTCAGTTTTCTGCCTAAATCCATTAAATGGCTTCCTGAAAACTTTATAATGGTTAACAAGGCCCTTCATGATCTTTCCATGGCTGCCTTTATATCTTTATTTCTCTTCACTGAGCAGTTTTCACGGAATGGTGTAGCCACATCAACTACTTTATTTACTCGAAGGCAGTGCTTCCCGAGAACCTTTCTTACTTCACAACACACAAAAAATCATAATGCATTCATGTCACACTGGGATAAACCAACCAATTTGCTAGTGTCTGAAGGTAATTGTCCTGAGATCTCACCTAATTCTCCAGGGATGATGGAATCACTATTTAAACATGTCTGTGACTTGCTCACAACACAGCAAGGTAGCGAGGGCACCTTAGCTCGTAAGCTCTAACACATCAGATGTTCTCAACTGTAGACGGCCACCACGAGTGCCATGACTTTAACTATCCCTTTCTGCAGCCATCATAACCACTAGCACAACTCCTCTAGAGAGCAAGCTAATCATTCCTAACCCAGTTTAGAGGTCACTTCCTCTAGAAGCCTTCACACACTCTTTGCGTCCAGGTCAGCTATGTGCTCCGAATAGCAGCTTGTAATGCCCATTTCATGGCTTATGTAAAAACATTCTCCTGAGGAATCTTCACATACATACACTGATAATGTAATAATAGATAAATGCATAGGATCCAGTAAGAATATAGAAAAATATGCAGAACGATGATAAGGATTCAATACTAACATAAAATGAACACTCAATAGTGCCTAAAATTCTTACCAATGTCATCACTTCCTGTGTTTAATTAGGTAGATTTTTCATTGCATAATAAACACTTTCTACAGAGTAAATCAACTGACTTTTTGGCTAATGCAATGCCTATTTTAGGTTCTAGTATAAACTAGCAAGCTAATTACTTTCCTGAAATAGGGAAGATGTAGCTAAGTATGACTGGCTCTGGGCAGCAGAACCAATGGTTAGATACTTACATGGTGAAGTTTCTTTTGGGGGGGGGGATATTTAAATGCTCTCAAGTATCAGAATCTCCTATATATGTAAATTTCACTACATCCTCCAGAAACGATGTGTCTTAAATGCATGATTAATTTACTCTTTTGGATCCTTGACTCAAGTCTATTTCAAACTGTGTGAAAAATTATTGAGAATTAACATGAAATTTTAACATCTCAACTCTTGAAAATAACATTAGTTTTACTAATTTCAAGGAGCTTTTAAGGATAACCTCAGTTTATTTAACATTTAGCCTAAATCCTGTTTCATCTTCAAACATAAATCAATCCCTCATTCTTCCTTTAAGCTAATTTATCTGATTTTGAGTTATGACCTATTTTTAAACATTTTTACACAAGAGGAACATATCAGATATGAGAAAAGTAGTTACGGGAATTTAGAATTATAAATTCTTCAAAACAGGAAATTTGGGGGTTTTCTGCTAATAATAATCAAAATTATATTATTAATTACTTATTACAAAAATGTCAAAGGGAAATTTAGGAAAATCTAATTTAGATAAGACATTAAAGCCAGCTGACTCTTTAGCAAAATAGCTTTGAAACTTATTATCGTATTATGAATTTGGTTTGTTTTCCTTGGAAGGAGAGGAGATTGACCAGACGGCATTTGAGGTTCTCCCAAAGTTGCATTCTTACTCTTCTTCAACTCCCTTTGCCTTCTTTCGATCAGCCTGGCCCCTTTTACATATATTTCCCTCTGTTTTGACCCTTGCTCCTTAATTGCTACTATATTCAAATTAGTCGATCATCGAGTTAAAAAAAAAAAAAAATCCCTTGACCCTATCTCCTCCTCTGACCACCAGCCTATTTTCCTTTTCTTTTTCTAAGTAAACTTATTTAAATGGCAACATATTTTTGTCCTCTATATTTCATCAACTTTTTTTTTATATTGCTGGCAATTTCATTTTAAAATACCATATTTTAAAAAACACATTCTTCAGAAAAATGCCAGTGGCACAAAAGTAGAGACAGATATGGCTAAGAAATGGATTAAAGTATGTCGACATGCATCAAGAATAATTATTCTACTTATTATTTTTTAATATTCAGATAATCAATATGAAGTTCTTTTTGTATCTTTTTGTTTTGTCCTGTGAAGTTTTTTTTATCTTAATGTTCATGGATATATTTTATTATTCCTTGTGAAGTTTTGTTTTTTAAAGTTTTTGAATAGAACTAGTTGAGTCCACTGATATAATAAAATCAATTGTTAATAAATACATGTTTCAAAAAATATAAAAGTTTAGTCGTTTCAGCACTTCTTTTTACTCTTAAGCGTCCCAGTTTAGATGATAAATTTGAAAGTACTCGCACTTTAAGGACATTTCTCAGAAATTGTATGAGATCCTTCTGCTTACATCCTAATGACAAGAATTTGATGATATGGCCACACTTAGCTGTAAGGGAGCCTAGGAAATGTAATCTCTATTGTTGGGTGGCCACGTATCTAGCCAAAAATCAAGTAGATACAGAAAATAGATACTACGAGACAAGTAGCATTCTTCCCTACCTTCCCATCATGTTTTTCTATTTTTGGCTAACACATATTTTCATGGGATAGAACTGTTGATTTTAAGGGAAAAAGTAGTATGGTATCTTTACTATCTAGTTTCTATCCATGTGAAAAAAAAAGTTAATGTAAGAAATGAATTGGCTGTATGAAACAGAATAATAAGAATTTCAAGTCTCCCTCCAGAGGTTTATTACCATTTCGGTATTCTTCTTAGTTTTACTCATCTCAAATTTCTCCCTTCTCTATGCATACAGGGTACTTTGATGGGTCTCACTCAATTCTCTTCATCACTGGAATTCACATGTTAACAGAAGGTGAATGGTTCTTTGTCCCTGGGACTCACTGGCAGTCTAGCGCGTCTTTTCTTCTTCACCAGACATAATCATGCTATAATGATATAAATAATCACTTATTTAAGCAACTTCCCTTTATGGGAATAATATTTAATGTGTTCCTTTTTCTAAGCTAGCTTGTGTCAGTCACACATTCTTTCAATGCGGTTCAAGTACAGTGAAAATGGAGGCTTTACTCCCATCAGGATGAAATCAGATTCACAGCCTGTGAAATCCACTCATGGCGTTTTGCATTCAGAAGCATCACTATAAATGTTCCAGAGTCTAAGACCTCCACCATCTGCTCCATTAGGCACTGGATTTCGGTAGTACTACTTGATTTACGGAAAGAAAAAAAAAAAAAAAAAAACTTAGCCTATCCAAGCAATAGTTCTACCAGAAGCTTCTCTTGAAATAAGAATGATCAGGCATTTCCTTCTCCTTCAGTGAGCCCCACACCTGTCTCTGCACAGGTTGACACCTTTAGATTTGCATTTTATCTGTCTTTCTTTGGTGAGGAATTTTTTCTTTTTTAGGCCATGATATGTTTTTTTTCTAGATGTGATAGTTGTGTGTGAATTGAAGCCTTTATTCTTTGTAACTCTCCTGTTCATCCAAAACATTGGTCTTGCGCACCTTGTTCTTCAAGGGGTCATTGAGGTCTCCATAAGGTCAAATATTCTTCCACATGTTACAATCTATCTTCCACCTATCTTTCTGCCAAAACTCTGTTCAGTAACATAACTGACAACCTTAAATTAATATATCTGGGCAATTTATCTCAGTCCTCCCCGGGCTCTCAGCAGCATCTGATACTTCTGATAACATCTCTGCTGCTTGAGTCTCTCTGCCCTTGAAATGGTAAAACTAAGGCAGTGCATTTGTATCCAGGCCTAGCCGGGAGAGGGAGGATAAGCAGTTGCTGACAAAACAGAACTCTCCCATGGACCAAGGACTGCAGAATGGTCTGTCCTTAGGGCAGCAGCCACTACCACTGTCCCCGTGTTCTCAGATTGATCTCAAGTTCCCAAAAGAGAGAACCGAGAATAAGGAAAAAAGGAGAGGCTGGCCGATGGGAAGGGACAGAGGAAACTGAGCAAATACTTGTGACTCGTGATGTCATTCTCTGATCTATTAGACTGTGAGCCAAGAGTGTGTTCCTGCTCCAATAGAATGCCGCTGGGCAAGGACACAAGCCCCTACAGTAGCCACCAGGAAATCATGGAAAGCATCCGTGCCCCAGGTGTTTGAATTATTTTCTTCAGTAACTTTATTCCCACTGCCACAGACCTCCTTCCACCCAAACCCACATTATTTTAAATTTCTGATTTAAATCTTTGCCGTAAGTTGCTCACTAACTATGGAGCATACCCACTTGTATGTCTGATAGACCCCTCAAGGGAACCTGGCCAAAAGAGATTTTTCTACACTCTGTTTCTGATGACATGGCTGACTAGGCTAGTGAGGAACCTTTCCTATTACCAACAATAATAATATAAATAAATAAAATAAAAGTAAGCGTGACATAGAATATAAAAATTCACTTGCATATACCTCATGTATGTATACATGTATGCACATACATACACGACTGTGCTCGGAACAACTGAAAAGAAAATCCCAAGTGCCAGTAATGAAGAGGTCACTTAAGATTGGTAGAAACAAGCTCATGCCTCCTCACTATGGCCTCAGAGGATCTTGAACCCGAATATTTGCATTAATGTCTAGCGGCTGTGGTTTTAATGTCTATGTGAAGAAAGCAGATACGGCGTCAGGCATAAGACAAGCAGTTGAAACTGAGATGCCTGTGTATAAGCAGGACATTGAAAAGGCCGCCTTCTAAATGAAGGGAATAAAGCACTGAATGGGAAAAAAATAGACGCCTGGGAAATCAGTACTTGAAGTTTGTTGCCTACATAGTTATGGAACCCAAATGGTGCAGTAATATCTTAGCTAAAAAAATAAATAAAAAATGGTTCTACAACAATAAATAAGGAAAAATTGCAACATTTTTAAAACTTGGGGTGCCTTGGACTCCTTAGAAAACAATCCCTACTGGAGACAATTTTACAATAAAAGTCACAAGCCACACATTGGTGGCTCAGGGATTCAAGCTTCCTCTGTCTGGGAACAGTGCCATCTCGGAGCTCTTTCTTCTAACTGTGTAGACAGGAACAAGAGTGGAAAAAGTACATATGCACTGAATTGCTTCAGACTGGGAATGACACGTAACTTTCTCTCCCCTTTTGTCTGTAAGAATTTGTCAAATGACACCACCTGGGTATAGGAGGCTGAGTAATATGGTCTATCAGTGTACTCAGAAGAATGTGACAGCTTCGTGAACAATAGCAATTATGTTTGCCATATTGTCCTAGCAAATAGACTGTTAAGAGTCATCGATTCTGTCTCAGATATTGACTCATCCAGCTTCTTCTCTTTCCCAATGTCTTCGTGTTTGCTTAGGCTGTCATCATCTGGGAATACTGCAATAATCTCCTGACTTGTCTTCCTACCACCTGGTTCTTCCTACCACTGTTGTAATCCTTTGGTTGTAAATAACAGTAGCAGTAGCTAAACTTGGGAAAAATTGGGAAATTATTATAGAAGGCTATATATCATCTTACAGATTCCAGAGGCAATAATGAAGATGGGCTTAGGAAAGACTTAGAAAAAGAGATGTGATGAGAGTATCAGGACTGCAGCCAATTAATGAGTTTTCATGGCTGACATTTATCTTATTTGGCCTCTGTTCAAGAGAACTTCTCTTTCTTCCAATCCATAGTCTTGCTGCCCATTTTTATGTTGCATTAGTATTCAGTTGTTTTTCCTTTGATATGATACCTGTCATAGACAACTTGGCCATGTAACTGTTTTCTTATATCTCTCTTCTTCCTACAAGGGCAAGGACCACACCAGGTTATCTATTTCTTTCTATGTTCTACCGATCATAACTTGGTATCTTATACAATCTAGGCAGAGCAAATACTCAATAATTATTCAACAAATCAGTAAATGGAGAACATCATTATGCCATTTTATTCTACTGTGAGCATATTATCAACCAGCTCTGACCTAGAGAGTTCTTGTACTGGATCAGAATAACAAGTCCTTCATCCTTTAAAACAGCATATCATGACATTTAAATCTCTAAGCAGAGGGCAAAGTGACGCTTTATTTTCTTTACTTAGTGCTACATAACCTACCTACCTAACCTGGCTGTGGCATCGTGAACTGCCTACATCCTGTCCAGTGCTTGATCCCATAGGGAAGCTTTGTGTCTTTGCCATGTAAATCTCTGTAACTCAAGAGTTTGCAAAGTGCTTTTGCACACATGAATTGTTTTGATTCTTAAAAGTGTCTTGGGAAAAATCAGATATTATTAATAAAATTTAGCTCAATATATAATTGTACACTGTTTTGGAAATTACAAAACTATTTTACATGTATTAATGTCTTTTTCCCTTACAATTCCATAGGCTAGATAGACAGGGATGAAACTAGTATTTTTCCCAAGGCATTTTCCCATTGGTGTTCTCCCAAATCTCAAAATTGGTACTTGATTTTTAATTCATAACTATTTGTTACCAAATCCCACAACTATATCATTGTTCCACGTAGGTTTTAGCGAAACAATTCTCTTTAAAGCAAAAACAAATGTGTTTGAGAAAAGATGGAACGTGGTAAGGAGGCAGCATAGGTTGGTGGCAACAAGGGTGAGACCTGAAGCCTTGGCCTACGACCAAGTTAAGTTTACTGACTTCTTAGCTGTAGTGCTTTAAGCAGGTTGATTTATCCATGAAAATGGATATAATAATAGTACCTACTTCAGACTTTCTTGAAAGGATTAGATTAGGTAATATATGAAAAAGTACTTGATATGCAGGGCATATGGTAAGCACACAGTGCCTGTTGGAGAGGCCTCAGAGGCTGTTGGTGCAGAGCCCAACTCTGGACACATGACACGAGGGTTTAAATCCCAGTTCTACCTTTTAATGCCTGTGTGACCTTAAGCAAGTTACCCAAAGTCTCTGTACTTTGGTTTCCTCCTTTATTAAAATTGGGACAATAATTATACCTGCCTCATGGAATCGTTGAGCAGAATACTTGAGCTAATGCCTGTAAAATGCTCAGTAAAGTTTGTAATTTAAAATTACTTCCCGTTAGGGGTCACCCTCAAGATTTTTTTCAATGTTGAATACTCAGTGTACTGAAGTCTGACTAATTTTGTTGTTGTTTTCTTCAAGTTGGCAACTCAGCACCTATGTATT
The DNA here is from genome assembly GCA_004363605.1 of Indri indri. NCBI lineage: Eukaryota > Metazoa > Chordata > Mammalia > Primates > Indriidae > Indri > Indri indri. Next base: position 11,211 of record RJWJ010019814.1, on the reverse strand, counting down.
CAAATAAACAATGTATCCAAATAAATTTATCGTTTTTATTATTGACATTTATTAAATTTAATTTAAAGTTATTGAGCTTTCTTCAAGAAAGGAGAAGCAGCAAGAGGAAACCACCTAACTAATAAACCGGCATTGCGTGCAGAGCTCCTTGCCCACTCACTAGTTGGTATGTCTGCATTTCCAGGGACTGATATTTTTCTATTATTTTCTTCCCATTTGTTTGTTTGTTTGTTTCTTGCTTTTATTATTCTTAGCCTCCATTTCCTGGTGAGGAGATATTTTCCTATTCTTGAAATTGCTATTTGGGTCTTTGGGGTATCAGGTAGATGCAGCGTGGCGCATCCCGGTTTCATTCAAACTGTTGCAACTCTGGTGCCTTTCTTCTTTTCCAGTCTCTTGCAGTGTGACAGGTAGGTGGGCACAGATGTGGTTCCTGGTGAGGGCCAACTTCCTGGCTTAGTGGGCCACTATCTCTCTGTGTGCTCACAGGACCTCTTTGTGCACAGGCAGAGAAAGCTCTCTGGGTCTTCCTCTCCTTATAAAGGCACAAATTCCATCACGAGGGCTCCATCCTCATGACCTGTTCTAAACCTAATTATCTCCCACATGTTACATCTCCAAATATCATCACATTGGGGATTAGGGTTTCGACACATGAATTTTAGGGGGGACATAAACATTCATCGCGTAACAGATAGATGGTGCGTAGACAGATAGGTAGATAGATAAAGATATTTTCAGCTCTCTTGAGCTGCTTATGACAATTCAATGCACTTCCCCTTTCCCAAATAGCTTTCCAACTTAAAATATAAATTTAAGATTTCTGTTCCACCTAATGCTTTGTTTATGTGGAGTATTGATTTCCAAAGTCTATTTATGTACAGCTGTTGCTTTTCAAAGAGGGATTCTTCCAGAGATTTAGGTAAATGTAAATTACATTTTCATTGTGTAAATTACTTTTGAAACTAGGTCTTCTTTTCTATTATTTTTCCTTCCTCCCTCCCTTCTCCCCACTCCCTTCACTCCCGTCACACTGGCCGCCTTTCTGTTCCTTGAACAAACCCCTTAGACCTCTGCTGGCTGACTCCCTTACCTCCTCTAAACCTTTGCTCAACTTTTTATCGCTGAGTTTACTTGATATTTTTCTGAGGATACTGTTTAAAATTATAGCCTTCCACATCACACCTGTGATCACCCTTACAGACTCAGTTCTAAATTTTTCCCATAGTATTCATCATCCTTGTTGGGGCCCAGAAAACGATGTGCCAAAATACGGTGATTTGGCACACTGAGTACTTCGCAGTAAAGAACGCTGGAAGGCCTCAGAGGCAGCCCAGACCCAAGGCCCTCTGACCTTCTCCTGCCCTTCTGTGTCTCTCCCCTCATTTTCCCCTGAACTGAGTCATAGAAACCAAACTTCTTCTTCCCCAAGGCAGGTCATAGAAACTAGAACCTCTTTCCCCCAAAGCAAGCCGTAAAAACTGAAATTATTATGTAATTTTCTCATACTTTTCTGTCTAGGAATTGGTCATAAAAAAAAAAATTCTCCCATCTACCTTTGTCAGACATTAGGTCATAAGACCCTCATTCCAGAGGGGTCCTGCCCCACACCCGGGAGGAAGAAACGCTATAACCAAGAAGTCAAGAAGAATCTGAACAGATGAGCCTTGTTGGGTTTCTCCACTCAATTTATTAGTATTACATCATACCCTTTTTGGTCCAGATTTTTATATGGCCGTCTATTCTTCAGCAAACCTAAACATAAAAATGTGTCTTCGGGTTTTCATTCTGAAGGCTCTCATGTCATGTAAAACTTTGATTTAATACATTTGTTACGCTTTTCTTTTGTTAACGTGTCTTTTGTTACAGGTATGCTAGCCATGAGCCTTATGATAGGGAGAAAAGGTATCACATTTTTCACTTCCCCATTTTCTACATACTAAAGAAATACTTGTTATATCTGTGGTTATTATCTGTCTTTTCCCATTTAAATGAAGGAGCCACAAGAGCAAGAATCTTTGTCTGTTTTGCTCACTGCTGTATCCCAACCATCTAGAATAGTACCTGGCTTGTAGTAAGCACTCAGTAAATTTTTGTTGTACAAATGGGTAGAAAAACATGATAAAAGCAAGCAGTATTCTGCTATTCTAAATTGTACAAATACATGTCTCTACGTTCACAAATGAATTGTGTGAAAACACTGTACTTCTTTCGTAAAGTGTTAAAGTCGAAGGTACATAGTATTCACTTTGCCCTGCTCTAAATGAATTGACTTATCTTTTCAGAACAGATGTAGCTAAAAGCAATCATGATATTGCCGCTTTTTTGAACAGTAAATGCACAGAAAAAGAAAGCTCATCAAATTTATGATATTACTTAGAATAACAAAATGAATACTTGTCTTCCAAAGTAAAAAAAAAAAAAAAATTGCATTTCTAAACCAGGGGAAAGCTTTGTGAGGTTAAAAAAAAATGATTATTAGAGGCGGAGTCTGGGCGCAGGTATTTTTTGTGCCACTTCATCTCTTGGCCATGCGCTCTTTAGCTTTCCGTGCCTCAGTTGTCCTCTTTGTTTACTGGCTTGCTAGACTTGCTCTCCATGGAGTTGAAACCATGTACACGACCCTCATTTCATGCTCACTGTGGCAGGAGGACCTGGAGAAGTGTCTACTCGTCTCACCCTTTCTGCTGGTGTTTCTCTCGCTCCCTTTTGCCCATTCTCCGTAATGGGATTCTACACGCTCCGTGATGTCGCCTCACTGCGTTTCCCAATTCTGACAACCGTCAAGTACTGAAATCACTTTGTGGCCGAGAACCTCCTCTGTTCTTTCTAGTCTCCCTCTCTGGACTGGTGCCTTTGCCTGAACCTGACAAAATGAATACAGTGAATTAGTTTCACTTGTTAAATTTCCAAGTCGCACCTCATCCTGTGGGTATCCAGCTCTGGGTGCTGTCTCAGACGTTGAAACTGCAGCCCCTCCTCCCACACTTGACGCTGTATTCTGTCTTCTTATCGCTTACCTTTGAACTACCTCTTGTTTTTCTTTTTCCTTCAATTTCAGTATTTTTTTTCTGCCTCCCCAGGTGGACTTCCTACTTGCTTGCTACCTCCTTCACTCTAGTATGTGGGTAGAATTACAGTTCTCAACTGTTCAAAGAATGCGGCATCTGGCTATCTAGTTATCCATAGTGTACCGGCTCTGTTTGAAGATATGAGTTTTCTAATCTCTGTATCTAAAAAAAGATCAAAATAAATAGAAGAGATGATTAGAAGTCTTTTTCTGTTCTATCAGTGTTTATTGTGTGAATTTGTAAAAATAAGTAGCCAAGCATGCCATCAACCTGTTTATTGCACCTATCCACAGGCAGGCTACACCTATGAATGAGGAAAAGACACACTTCTGCTCATTTGAGCAGTACAGGGTGGGATGTAGACTCCATCCACCAGATTGTCTTACTTGAAGACCATTCATTGTATTATTCAATATCAGTAGAAAATACAGAGATTGAAAATTATTATTGGAATACAAGGAAATTTGGAGTAAAAATATTGAGGGGAACTATTTGGGAAGCTCATTTGGAAGAGAGGAAGGAAAGATTTTATCTTCGGAGAAGCAAAGCAATGACATTCTCTCTGTATCAGGAGTTGATTGTGCTCTCACGATGACTTGGCAGTTTTAAAATCCTCTTTGGATCTGCTGCTGTCTGGGCAGAAGGGAGGCATTTCTCACAAGCTTGGTTCTCCCGCGTAATCTCTCCCTGCTTTCCCTCTTGACAGTGAGAGGCAGGCTCCTCAGCTAGTCACAGGCAGAGTTTCTAGAAGGCCTCTTGCACTGCGAGTCGTCTAGAAGTCCTCCGAAGGCCTGCATAAGGTGTGTAAGCAGGGGTGGGCTCACTTGACATGTGGGAGGTGTGGACTAAGTGATCCATTGTCATTTCCAGTTACAATGTCTCTGATCAAATGCATATGTATATGCTCAGGTCCACAATATGTGCTTTCTTTAAAGCTTCTTACTGTGTTTTAGAACCCCAAATTTACTTTAATATATACCTTATAATTGTCGTGTAAATTAAAAAATATGTTATTTGCATTACAATCTCAGAAGAGAACTGCCACAAAATGCACAATTAAAAATAGGATAAGGATATGCAATAAAAAATCCTTTACACAAAAAGGGAGCCTATGCTAATCAATGCAGTTCTTAATGTGGAGAGGCAGCTGGAGTTGGTTGTCAGGTATTTCTTGCTCGAGACTGGTTGCAGCCTGAACTCTGACCTGACAGATTGCATCTTCTCCTGTCTTGCTTTCTGGGTGCTGGGGACAAGCCCTCTATCTTGAAGGATCTTAGGAACCACTTAAAGTGCTGGAAAACAGGCGGAGCCTTCAATGAGGGAAGGAGCAGTAGTGAGGCTACTACCTGCATTTAGCATCTAGAGAGGAATCTTAGAGTCCATTTAGTAAAAATCCCTCCTTTTTCAGAAGAGGCAACTGAGATCCAGAGAAGATTATGAGTTCCTCAAGATCCCATCGAAAGTATGTGGCGAACCCAAGAACAGCCTGCTTTCTTCACTGGGAACCAGGACTTCTCCCACTTTGCTATTTTTCTTTACTTGCCTTCCATAAGGATTTATCAGCTGGCTTCATGATTAGAAGACTGAGCTCTAGAATCAGCAACCATTTGTTTCCATTGGGAAATCAAATTTGTAGCCAGACTGGCATGGTGGAAACTGCATGGATTCTGTAGTAAAATCCCAGCACTTATACTTAGCAGCTTGTGAGCTTTGGTAAATAACCTTATCCCTATAGGTTTAGTTTCATCATATGTAAAATACATTAAAAATATCTGATATAAATTGAATATATAAATCAATACATAAAAACTCAGAGAGTTACTATATTACATCCATTACTGAATACTCAGTATTCCCTTTGTTTCTCTTCACAAAGTTCCATGTCTTTAATCACAGCTTTGGAAACAAAAAGAAATAAAATCGGCTAAATATTATTATGAATACATCACTTCAAATGGCTGCTTTTGGATGTCATTTAAGGGGAATTACATATAATGATCATTTAGCAATGAATGCTCATTTACATTTTAGGCTGGGTTGAAAGAAAGTATTCCACTTTACCTTTTCCTGGAGATTTTAGTGTTAGTGACCCTGAGTCTAGTTACAAAAGGCAACTGGAATGCTGCAAGATAAGAAAACAAGATATAGCCTGGATTTCTCTAATTATTTTGATCAGCTCATGTCTTTTGGGAGACCAGTTTCCATTCTCAGAAAAGAAAGAAAACAGCGAGTTGGAACTGGTCTTGCTTGCCTCCTGCCTACAAAAGTCTTCTTAAGATTATTCCTTTGTTGGAAAGAAACTTGCAGAATGTAATCCTTACCTTTCTCTGCCCAGTTTCTGCTTCTTACGAGAACAACATGCTGCCTGTGCTCCTGGGGTCTTCGTATTCCTTGCTCAACAAACTGGCCTTTCTGATTTTGTCTTCTTTCTTCCACTTCTTCAGGAAATGTATTAGCATTTCTCTTGAACTAAGCAAAAATGAAATTTGACCCTGACCTTTTAACCATACATCATTCATATATCATCTTTTTCATGTCCTTCGCAGGTATTAAGAAAATTTGTTTCTCCTACTCTGAAGTCCATTATAATCTGATCTCAGCTTCGAACCCTCTACTAAAACTACTCTTATTAAAGATATTGAAGATAATAACATTACCAAAGTAAATTATCCTTTCTCGTACAGAAAAAACTGGTTTCTCTTTATGCATTTGACACTTTTTGCTTGTTTGTCATTTTTTTTTTTTTTTTGAGACATTGTCCCTCTCTGTTGTCTGGGCTAGAGTGCAGTGGTGTCATCATAGTTCACTGCAACTTCCAACACCTGGGCTCAAGCGGTCATCCTGCCTCAGCCTCCGGAGTAACTGGGACTATAGGTGTGTGCCACCACACCAAGCTGATTTTTTTTTTTTTAATACAGACAGGGGTCTTGCTATGATGCCCAGGCTGGTATTGAACTCCTGGCTTCAAACAATCGAGCCTCCTGCCTTGGCCTCCAGAATTGCTAGGATACAGGTGTGAGCCACTGCACCCACTGTGACACTGTTCTAAAATAGAATCTCATTTTAGAAAATTTGAAAGTACAGAGAAGCAAAAGGAAATAAATAAAAGTCACCAACAGTGGACCTAGGCAGTGGGCCTAGGACAAACTACTAAAAACAGCTGGGCGTGTATCTTTATACTAATTCATATGCTCACTATGAGCAGACGCACATGCATACACATACGTACACACACATATGCACGCTCTCCCTCCTACACACATGACAGTGTGCTATTTATTCTATCTGGTAATCTTTTTCTTCATTAATGTGTCACGAACATTGTTCCATGTCAAAATGCATAATTGTGCTTTTGCCAATATTTCAGAAATTATTTTTAAATAAATTAATAACTTTTAGATGTGTGTCTTACAAATCTTTTCTAACCAATTGTATATCATTGAAAGAACAATCAAAAGAAAGCTCAAACAGCTTCATTAGTATTACACCAGATAAAATTTTAAGCAAAAGCGTTGCTAGAGATTAAAGAAGTTCATTTTATAATGATCACAATGAATTTCCTGATTTAACTCACCAAGGAAACTTAAAGTTTAATTTGCATGCAAGTAAAATTATAACCTTAAAATAGATAAAACAAACACCATCCAGAAGTACAAGGAGAAGTAGATTTTGAAATATCTCTTTTAGTAAATGGCAGAGCAAAGAGGCAAAAAAATCAGTAAGGATATAGAAGATTTGAATGACAAAATTAAAAATTACCTAATGTACAAATGTGGAACACTGCACACAACAATTTCAGGAAAACGCATGCGTTTCAAGTATATATAAAACATTTGCAAAAAGTTTACTATATTTTGGGCCATAAAAAGAATCTCCAAAAATTTCAAATACAAAATTATATCCTCTGACCTTATTATCAAAAATGAATGATAATTATAGAACCTCTGTATATTTTGAAATATATTTGGAAATATGGACAACTCCTTATGTATTTGACAATATCGATAAAAATCTCCACATATTTGGAAATATCAGTAATAACTATATGATCTCCATGTATTTGGAAGTTAACTTCTAAATAAAACATGGGCCAAAGAAGAAAAGATAATGAAAATGAGAGAAATTATTAAACCAAATAACAATTTAAAAATTATAAATTAAAACTTGTGGGATATAGCCAGAGCAATGCTTTGAGGGAAATTTACATCTTTGAATGCAATAGTAGGAAAAAAAGGCAATGATAATTGTCTTTCATATTTATTTCAATAATTGCCTGTAGTTACCTCAGCTTATTTTCCATATTCATCTCATTAAGTTATAAGAAGAATTCAAAATAAAAAATTAAAATAAAGGAAGTAATAAAGGTAAGATTTAGAATTAATGAAAGAAAAAATAAACATAATTAAAAAGGATCAAGATAGTCTACATTGCCACAAAGTGATTACATTGTTTCTATGAAAGTACTAATAAATTTTACAAACCTTTGGAAAATTGATCAAGAAAAAGAGTTACAGAACAAGGGAATCTAAAAATGAAAAGATGCTGCAGACGTTTTAAGCAAATAAGATACTATGAACAACTTAAAAATTTAGATGAGATGGACTCATTTCTAAAAAACAATGTCTTACCAAAATTGACTCATAAATAATTAGAAATCCAACATAAAAACAGAATCAGTAGTCAAAATATTCTAAAAAGAACATTTTTAGGTTGTTTGCTTTCTGGGGATTTATAAAAAATAATTCCCAATTAACAGAAACTTTTCCAGAGAAGAAAAACAACATGGAAAATAGTTCAACATATTTTTGGGGAAGCATGACTTTGATACCAAAATCCAAAAAAGGGAAAGAAAAATTATAGGCCAATTTCAATTATAAGTACAGATGAAAATATTCTAAACAAACATTATCAAATCTAATTTAACATTATATAAATAGAATAATACATCATAACCAAATGGGTATAACTTTTTTATTATATAGTTCTACCAGAAAACATTTAATCAATAACTTTTTCTGAATATTTAAACTGGTTCTCATCTCTGTTCATGTATTTCTGTGCATGTGCATGTACATGTGTTTGTGAGTAAACATGTCTGATTATTATCTTAGAGTTTTAGAAATAGAACTTTTGAGTCAAAGATTTATACAACTTGTAAAATTATATTACAAAATTCTTTCTGGTAAGATTGTATGAACTTTTGCTTAAAACAACAAATTTATAAATATGTCCTCATCAACTTAGTAGTATTCTTTTAACACTTTTTCAAACTATAGATAGAAAAATATTATCCAGCTTTTCAATTTCCATTATTTTGATTACTAGTGAGGATAAAGTTTTCAATCATATGATTATTAATGATTTGTCTATCTTATTCTGAAAAAAATTCTCATGAATATCCTTTAACCATGTTTCTATTGAGGGCTTTTTTCTTACTAAATATGAGTTCGCTACATATTAATGATAGCCACTTTTCATACTATATGTTATAAACACGTTCCAGTTTGTCATTAATATTTTTGATGTACAATTTTAATCACTCCTGTCTTTGTATGGTTTTCTAAGATGTTTCTGAAAACAAATGCATATTTAGAGTATCAGTGTGTGATATGCCAAACTTATGTTAATGATGTTGAAAAGTACCGTATATAAGACAAAGTCTTCTAGCAATTGAAAGCTTTAAGCGCTTCATGAATAATTCAACATGAAAGAACACTGGATTTAAAATCAGAATTCCTCAGTTTGAATTTCAGGCTTACAACTTGCCAACTGTGTGAACTTGGCTAAGAAAGGGCCTCTCTGGGACAGAGTGCTTTGAAAATTGCTACTTAAATATATCTCAAGACAAGGTCTTGATCTCTTGGGATTGAATGCAGTGGTGTCATCATAGTTCACTGCAACCTCAAACTCCTGGGCTCAAGTCATCCTCCTGCCTCAGCCTCCTAAGTAGCTGGCAGAACAGGTGTGCACTGCCACGCCTGGTTAATTTTTTCTATTTTTTGTAGAGACAGGATCTCACTATGTTGCCATTCCCCAGGCTGGTCTCAAACTCCTGGCCCCAAGCAATCCTCCCACCTTTCCCTCCCAAAGTGCTGGGATTGTGGGCATGAGCCACCACGCCCAGCCAAATGTTCTGTATTTTGATAGAATGAGGGTTACGTGAGTTTATCCATTTGTCAAAATGGATGACACTGTACTCATGAGATCTATTTAATTCACTGGAGTAAAATAGACCCCAAATCAAAAGTGTTTAAATGATTGATATAAAGCAAATATTAATGGGAAATTAGTATTAACAATACAGGATATTTGGTTTTTCTTTAGATATTCTGCCAGGCAAGCAGACTGTCATAAAGGCTTTTTCTTGCCCCTCACCACCCCAAACCCTCCAGGATCTTAAGTTTTTCCACTGTGTTCACCCAGCAGGAGATTTATGCAGAGCAAAAAATGACTGACACCCATGGCGAAGGTCACTATACAGTCCACCTTAGTGAGTCAGGCAAATGTGATCACCTCTTTTGTGCATTTTGCTTTCTGATTCTGCTAGTCCGTCATTATAGGCTAACCTCAATTTCGATGCAGCGTACTTCATATTACAAAATATGATTTCCCAATATCATCCAGAGATTGGTTGCTGAGTCTTCATTGCTAGGATACATTTCTTCCTGGTCCAAAGTTTATTATTCTTTTACGGTCAAAGTGGTCTTTGATACGACCTTTTTCTCTGCCAGAAAGGTTAAGGTCATGAGACTTATGTATAATTTGTAGTGAAGGCTTTTTTAAAAAAACAATACATTCTTGTCACATTCTCTTTGATTCAGTGGCACACAAGGAGAAATGATTGGCAAGCTTTTAGCTTCCTAGGTTACAACAAAAATGCTACTTTAGTATCCTATTGTGTGTTGCATTATGTTTTCCATGTTATTATTCACTCATTGCATGAGATTGACTGAATAGTACCAATAAGTAACCAGTAGTACTGTAGAAACTGTTCCCTAGGGTAAGGGTGTACATAACTCTGGGATTTACAGTCCAAAACATTTTTTAAAATTTTACACAGATATATTCTATAGAGAGAAGATAAGGAATTTGCAAATTTCTTTTTATAATTTCTGGGTATATACATTGATAAAAGAGACACTTTAATTTTTGTTACTGGGGTTGGTCCGAGTGCAGTGGTGTTTACAACTAATTGATCACAACCAGTTACAGATTCCTTTGTTCCTTCTCCACTCCCACTGCTTCACTTGACCAGCCTTTAAAAAAACATACAAAAATAATAATTTTTGTTCCTGGGAAGCTTGACTGTGGTAGCAAAGTGCTGAGGATTGAAACAGTTTTCAGGAGGTACTTCCTGTCTTTAGTGCACTGCTTAATATTGCTTACGTTTCAAGCAAGTGAACAAACATCTGGAGACCTGGATTATTTTGGTTACGCAGTGAACAACCAGATAACTGAAGTGGATTCTAATATCTAACTCACTCAACATCCTGTAAGAATAAAATGTTGATGAATGGTTCTTGTCTTCTGGCAATTCTTGTACTTGTGAGTCTTTGAATAGAGAAAAAAATACGTCACCGAATAAACTCAGGTGTAGCTGAACTGCACTAATGACCCTTAATAGAGATCTGGCTGCGGAGATTGGACTTGCCTGAAGCTTAATCTCTCGGGATTGATATGCTTGAGAGTTCTGGAACATGTTTTCCATTTGAAACTAAATACAATAATTGTTCTTTAATATTTATGTATCTGGGCAGCCAAAGCCTGATGGAACTGACTCTATGTGTTGACAGGTAAGGTTGGGTGACAGAAGAGCCCCTCACAATTTAACACCTCCCCCATGAACCCTTCCCTGTTCCGCTCCTTTCCTCAGTCCATGACACCCTACATTTTGTACATGTTATTTGCTTTGCACTTATTAATACATTATATTTATTTTTGTAAGTTTTATTGAGATATAATTCATGTACCCTACAATTCACTCCTTTAAAATATGCACTTCAGTGGTTTTCAATATATTCCTAGAAATGTGCAACAACTACAGTTTGACTTTAGAACATTTTAAGTATTCATAAAAGAAATCCCATACCCACTGGCAGTCACTCTCCATTTTCCTCCTTTCCCAGCCTCTAGCAACTAC
>RJWJ010019813.1:0-29727 GCA_004363605.1 Indri indri | reverse complement strand
GATGCATTTTAAACAACAAATATAAAATAGAAGCATAAATTGTACAGAAAAGTACAAAGTGAAAAGAAAAAGCTTCCCTCGGCTCCCACCTTCTTATTTATCCAAAGTGGATTAGTGACTTTTACATTCCTTCCTCAAAAATCAATACAAATTATATTATATAAAGCTGTATTTATAATTTCAGTATCTACATACACATTACCCTCTTCCTTTCCCCTATACCCCTGTCTCCCTATTTAATGATAATATCACATGATATATATTTTTACAAACCTTGCTTTGATATCTTAAAATATTTTTGATATATATTCATATTATCACATAGAAATTTACTTTATTAAGCCATCAATTATCTATTGGATAAATATAATCCATATTATAACCAGTCTCCAATTGATGTGCATTTTATTTAATCACATTTTTACCTTATTTTATTTTTTGCTAGCATAAACATTGGGAATATAGGGCCATAAGCAAACTCCTAGAGGTAACATTTTTGGGCTATGCATTTACCTTTTTTTTTTAATTTTGAAAGATATTTGCATATTGCTCTGCAGAGAAGCTGTGAAAATGTCTACATCTACTGAAAGTATATAAAAGTTTCAATATCTTCAAATTCTCTTAAATATTTTGTATCATGAAACAGCAAGTTTTCTGAAAGATTTGCTAAGAAAAATTTAGCATGAAAGCACATGCCGAGAGTATATAGCTTATGCCATCTAGTTTCCTGTCTTCCTTCATTATTCTGACTTCTCTTTTAATAGAAAACAGACAAATTTTATCTAAAAACCCTTGAAACTGAGAATATTTCTAGAATGATAGATCTTCAGAAGCACAGAGTAAACTAGATCCCAAGCCCATTCCATCACCTCCAGTTTAGCAAAGGTAGAAGTTTGCAGAAGTAGCTCATATTTAAAGAGAAGCCATTTATAGTACCCTAGTAGCACAAGGTCTCAGACCTGAACAAGAAAACTCCATACTCTCTAACTGCCATTTATAGGAATTGAGTGGGAAATGAGAACCAGAAAACCACAATTCTAATAGTACACTAATTGCATTGAGTTGGTTTGCACATGTACTATGCATTTATTCATACTGAAATTTTTCATCAGTGCTTTGAAGTGGCTTTGCATTTAAAAAACATGCATAACATAGAGAATTAAGATAAGGGATATGTTGAAACATTCACACAGGCTACTACCAAATTATTTCACACATTGGATTCTGTCCTTTATAATGTGCAAAACAGTAAGAGAAACACAAGCTTCACAATAAAAGGAACAGTATTTTTCCAGATGGCAAAGAGATGGTCAAGTCTACAGAATATAGAAGAGCAGAATTCTGTTGTCCAGTTCACAACTGAGGCTTCTTTGAAAAAGAACTAGGGTATAATCTAGTACTAAGGGGGCCATCCTCAGAAGACCTGGGAGGCAGACGAAAGATGCATTATTTAGGCGCAGGCAGAACATTCGTTAAGTATGAACTTTGTTCAAGTATTCCCACATTCCATCACCATAAGCTTACTTTGGGGAAGAGCAGATTCCCAGCGTCCTAATATCACTCAGAACTAACAATTGACAAGGGCCTAGAGGAGAATTGTTCTTTGTTTCTATGAAACTGAAGATAATAGGTCCATTCCTTCCATTGGGTAGATTTGGAGGATGCAGGACATGTTCATAAGAAAGCTGTGCTGCAAGGGGCTAGTTTTCCTCTCAGAGGACTTTTAGGACTAGAAGTAACAGCTTTTGAAACATTTACCTCTTTCCTGAACAAGTGCAAAATAGGCTTGTGATTCCCCATAGTTTTTCCCAGCGTCTGAGGGTCTGTAGCATGTTAAACAAAATATCAAGCTAAAATTAACTTTAGATTTTTTTTCATATAAAACTAAATATGTGACCTAGGATTGTCTGTGTCTGTGTGAATGTCTATGCTGTTTCTAGTGTTGGCATAATGCAGGACAACCAATTGCAGGGGTGATCCAAATTGATAGTTTAATGAGATGATAACTAATTGTTCTATCCAAATTAGTTGGATTAGCAGTGCATGAGAATTCCAGCTTATCCTTTTACTCTGCAACATTTAGCATTTTTCAGCTTTTTTCACATTTGACAAAATGGAATTTCACTATGGCTTTCACTTGTGCATCTTCATTGCTAATGAAGCTTAGCATGTTTTCATATATTTCTTAGCCATTTTTGCTTCTTTTTCTGTGAATTTCCTGCTTTATCTATTTTTTTATTTCTTTAGGATTTATATGAGATTTATATAATTTCTTATAAAAAGAACTGCATTATAAAGTCTAGATACTATCCTTGTATTAGTAATATGTATAGGAAAATCACCCTCTCAAACTTTGACATGTGTTTAAAATCTGTTGCCTTATTTCTGTGAAATGGAGGTTTTGGTTTTTAATGTAGTCAAATTTATCATTTTTTATCAGGATTTTTGCTTTGCATATTTTTAAAAATGCACTTGCTACCCAAAGGAGAGAAATGTCTCATAATTTTAATATTTTGCTTTTATGTCTACCTTAGTTGGCACATTTGTAAAATTCAGGATGACGATTCTATAAAGATTATAATAGCACCTATCTGAAAGAGTAGTTATGAATATTATATGAATGAATATGTGTAATGTACTTGAAACAGTGAATGAAATGTAGTAGATATAAACATGTATTTAGAAAATTTAAATTATTTTTAACCTATGGTATGTTAGGAGTCCAACTTAATTTTCTTTTTTTGAATGAACAACTGGTTGCTCTAGCACTATTTCTTATACATTCATGCTAGTTCACCACTGCTCTATGATGCCACTTCTGTAATATATTACAAATCCACCCACATGTGGCTCTGTTTCGTGCTTCTCTATATGGTTCCATTTGTGTTTGTGTGTATTTCTGTGTCAATACCATACTCTTAAATAATAAGATTCCATGATAAATCCTGAGATACTGTAAGATAAGATCACAAGTATATTTTTTTCTAAATACTGGTTCTTTTATTCTTTGTATTTCCCTAGCTCCATAAATTCCACGAATAGCTTTTGACATTTTTATTGGAATTACATTAAATTTATAGGTTAATTTAGAGACAATTGCAACCTTTGGGATAACAATTCTTCTCATCCATGAACATGGTATTTATCTGTATTCAAATTGCAATCTGAACTCCTTACTCAATAATATTTTGTAATTTTTACTCATGATTTAAAAAAATAATTTTATATCTATTTATACCAGTGTGGTAATAACTTGAACAAGATACCATTGTTATTGCATTTTAATATTGAATATCATTGGTTTATTTTTGCATATCCATTTCATTTCTGACAACTTTGCTGAATTTTTATTTCTAATAGGCTTTCTCTAAATTATTATATATTATAAAACTATATGTATATAGTTTTATAAGCTGCCAATAAAGACCATTTGGCCCCTTTTTTTCAACTGTTCATATGTATATACTTTCTTTTCTTGTGTTTTGCATTGGCTAAGTTTCCCCTGTGTTGTACAGAGTTGGTGAAAGTGGCCTCCTGTGTATTGTTTCTGGTGGTAACAGGAAGGCTTCAAACTTACCCACTTACTCTATTCTCGGATGCCAGTCCCAGTCTGTAGATCCTGCATCCAGCAGACCCCTGGCAAAATTCCTGTTCAGAGCTTTGCATTTCTGTGTTCTATTTGGCCCCTGATATTGATGTTCTTGGTTTTGCACCTAGTTATGTCATTTTAGTTATCATTTTTTAAAACGTTTTTTATCTGTTGGAGAATTTTAGAGCATGAACTTTTTGTGCTAATTTTACCTGAAATCCTAAGGAAAGTTATTTTTTTCCTTTTTAGAAAAAAGTTTATTTGCCACTCATTGTTTGAATCTTAAAATACAATTCCCCATTGAAGATACTGATACAAAATTATGGTTATTAATCCATGCTGACCCACCAAAATTAAACATAATGAGTTTTTTTGAATCTCTATTAACATTTGAAGTAATACATAAATGAATTTGTACTAACTAAGGTTTTAACCAATTAAACTTATTTCAGAAACTTAAGTGTTCTCACCACAAATAAATGATAAGTATGTGAGGTAATGCCTATGCTAATTAGCTTTGTCATTCTACAATGTACGTATGTGTCAAAACATCAGTGTTTTATAACATAATTATATAATGTGTACTTATCAATTAAAAACATAAAAATATGACTGCTGTGATATTAGCATTAAATCTTTTAAAAACAAAATGAACACACAGAGATACACTTATGCATATATACGCATATATAGATATATGTGTACACACATATGCCTATATATATGTATACTCACACATACAAATATATATGACTTCTTTTGTAAATATTATCCAAGCAATTTCCTCTCTCCTATCAGAGTTGATATTCATTAAGTATACCCATTTTAGATAATAAAATATTGAAATACTTCCATGTGGGGTAATAAAATAGAATTCCCTAGGTTCTGTCCCACCCTCCTTGCCAGATATGGGACTGCTTTCTGATCATTGTGACCCTTTCCTCTGACTCCCTGGACCTCCCAAGGAAACTGTACTTAAGAATATGTCTCTTTCAGCAATGTGTCTTAAGAACGATGCTCTGGTGCATTGTCAGCTCATGTTCTCATTGATTAGTGTCTCCACCCTGCCACACGTTAAATATTTCAATCACACCTGAAATTAATTTTCTGGAGAAATTGTCTGTCTTTATACTTTTTATGCTCTTATTACATTTGTATATACAAAACATAATTTTTGTATTTAAATTATTTTCTTATATATAAAATGTATATATAGTTGACTCTTGAGCAACATGGGTTTGGACTGCTCAGGTCCACTTATATGTGGATTTTTTCCAATAAAATTTACAGCAAATATCCCTGCCTCCCATTCCAGTTCCTCCACCTCTTTCTCCTTTGCTACCCCTGACACAAGACCAACCTCTCCTCTTCCTCCTCCTCCTCAGCTTACTCAATGTGAAGACAGTGAGGATGAGGACCTTCATGATGATCAACTTCCACATAATTAATAATAAATATATTTATAATTTTCTTTCAAAAATCCTTATGCTTTACTTAATAACATTTTCTTTTCTCCAGCTTACTTTCTTCTAACAGTACAATATATAATACATATACAGATATGTGTTAATTGGCTGTTTATACTATTCGTAAGGCTTCCACTCAATGGTAGGCTATTAGTTAAATTTTTGGGGATTCAGAAGTTACGTGTGGATTTTCAACTGCATGGGTGTTGGGCCCATAAGCCTCATGTTGTTCAAGGGTCAACTGTATCATTATGCCATTGCATTTTTAATAGAGATTTATCCATTTGATATGTGTAGATCTAAGTTGTTTAAGTTATATACAGAATTTCATTGTATTAGTAGTCAATGGTTCAATTATCCATTCTTCCACTGATGAAAATTTTATTTCCAATTTTTCACTACTACATTCATTAGAGTGGACACGCCTAGATATGCTTCCGTGTTCACTTGCACCAGAATTTCTCTGTTGTACATTCTCAGAGAAAAATTATTAGTACAGAGAAAAAGAAAAACTCAATTTAATCAGAAAGCCAAAGATTCCCACCTTTATAATTGGTGGAGTCCAAAACTCAAAGTTGGGTAAAATTCACAGTGGGAATATTTGAGGTGATTTAAATGACTGGAACAACACTGCTCGGCTGACTAGCAGAGAATGCTAGGAGATAGGCTGTTTACTTTCAGTATGACCCTAGTAGAGCTGTGTTCTGGCCTCATGAAGTAGTAATTTCTTTGGCTTAGATATTAGTGGTGACAATTCTGTCATAAGTCCTTCTGTTGCATCAAGAATGAGTCAATTCATTGCCTTGTTGGTTGATGCATTTTGTTGATCTGAGAAGTGAGACTGAGCTGGGAGAATACTGAGACTTGAAGGTGCAAAATCTGTCTCCAGGTTTCCTGAAGAAGGCATTGCCCACTTTCCTAGTTCACTGTTTCATGCCATCATTAATAACCATCACCCCAATGAAAGAACCTAAGTCTGGCTTGACTTATGTTTGGGGTTGTATGAATCAAGTTTTTGTTTGTTTGTTTGTTTGTTTGTTTGTTTCTGGAAACTTGACATTTTAGTATTTGCTCTATGTGCATATACTGGACACACATTGTTTTAAACACCTTGAGGACATGCCTGAGTCACCTGCCTTGACCACCTCCCTCCCTCAGTATCTCCCCAAGGTAGGAGTCCTCCTTCCAGGAGCATGCTTTTCAAACACAAATCAATAAACTCAAAGTACATACCCCAACCACCTCCTCTATGGAGCTCTCACAACCAGGGCCACTATATACCTGCCCTAATCATCCAAGGTAAGGTACCAGACAACTGGTGACAGCCTCTCTGCCCCAGAGCCCATTGAAATTATTCAAACTGGCCATTCCTAAGCCTGCTTGCCCTGCCTTACCTGTTCCTTCCCACAAAAACACAGTAAACGTTATTTTCCTCAGCTTGCCCCTCTTTGATTCATTACTGACCCTGATGTGCGCCCCGCCACCCGCCATGGTGTGTCATGCCCTCTTCTCTTGGGAACTGTCGGGAATTGTGAGTAATAAACTACCTTTTCAGTAGCAATCATCTCCTGATTGGTTTGCCTTACTACACCTCAAATTTTCTATTAATGCACTAAATTTTAAAACAGACTGCTGTGTGGAGAAGAGGACCTCTCCAATTGCCCATTGTGATATATCTGAAGTCATGTCACAATTAGGATTTTACTGATTTCTAAATTGTTTTTCAAAACAGGTGCACCCATATGCATTCTCACCAAATGTGTTGCAGAATTTGTGCTTCTCTCCATTCTTGGGAACACATTGTTGTATCAGATATAAATTTATTTTTGCAAATTACATTAACGTAAAATTATTTCTGTTTATCCTAGTTTGTATTTTCCTAACTATTAGTGTACTTGACCATATAGGATTTTGGCCACTCTGATTTCCTCTTCTGAAAATGATTTATTTAAAGCTCTCACCAACTTTCCTCCTCAATAATTGTCTTTTTCTGAAACGTTCCTAGGTGTTTTTTATATATATTAATATGCACATATGTATTAAAAATTAAAATTGGTTTTGATACTATGCATTAAACATGTTTTTGGCCTGTCAGAGGCCAGTCTACTAACTTTGGCTATGCTGCATTTAATCTTATCATTTAACACTTGTATAGACCTATTTATTGTCAATAGTGTCCTTTTAAATAATTAATAGATCTATTTATTATAAATATGGTCATTTATTAAATGTTTTATTTACTTACTGCTGGTATACAGGAATGTTGTTAATCTTTTAGATATTCATTTTGTTTCTCATCCATTTCCTGAATTATTTTATTAATGTCAAGATTTTTCCACTTAGTCATTTGGTTCTTCTCTCCACAATATGTCATCTGAAAAAAAAACAGGCAATATTTTTTTATTTCAATATCATTCAGTTGTTTGTCGTCTTTGTCTCATTTTTTTTCAGCTGAACCTTAAGGGTGGCTGTGAACAGTAATGGTGAGAGTATATAGTCCTTTCCAGACCAAACACCATTATTTATACACCTGTCATATTTTTCTGATAGTCACATTCATCAGTGTAAAGGAATTCCTTTGTCTTCCTCATTTATTAATTGTTTTTAATTAATGTGTATTAATTTTATTACATGATTTTCTACATCTACTTGATTGACCATATTGACCATTGACCATATAATTTGTCTGCTTGAGGCTTAAAAAATAATGAAGTAATTTTCTAATACTGAAAATAAAAATGTACAAAGTGGTTTATTTTTATACATTGCTTTCTAGTACTTTAAATTATTTTGTTAAGAATTTTTACATGTATATTAATAAATGAAATTGGTATTGGTTTTATTTTCTCATACTCTTTTTGTTTGATGTTGGAATCAAGATTATATTAGTTTCACAAGATAATTTGGTTGGGCCTCCTCCTATTCACCTGTCTGTATAAGGTAGAGATTTTCTGTTCTCATGTGAATTTTCAAGATGGAACTTTCTTCATGATGTCAAAACTTTCACACATCAGAAGGGGGAGAATTTATTTTGCACAGTTGGCTTATCATTCTCCCGGACATGATGTGCACATGGAGTAGCCATGAGCACTTAGCCCTGGATCCAATATGTGCTGGACAGTTCTCAAGAGAAAGACTTTACCTTACCAGCAAAGCTCCCTTTTGCTTTTGTGATTCATTTTACCTCAAATAACTGAGAATCTGAGGTTGAGTGGTCTGTATTATTCCATACATGCAGATATGCCACAACTTCTTGAAAGCAGTGGGACCCCTTAAAAAACCTGTTCAACATATATAATAGAATAAAATAAATACAAATAAAATCTCCCTTGATTTCAATGTCCTTCCTCTGCTTTTCTTCTCATAGCCTCTGTAGGCTTTTTTTTTATTAGTATTGTCACCCAGGATTGAAGCACATAATCTCACTCCTTATTTTAAAAGACATTTACATCTAACAATGTGAATGCACTTAATGTCCCTGAATTGTAAACCCTAAAAATGTTTACAATGGTAAATTTTATGTGATGCATATTTTATCACAGAAAAAAGACAAGACAGAAATTCACAAATATATTTATATAGATCATCTTTGAGTTATGGGAATACAGTTCACATAGACATATACTTTTATTTTCGAACCGTTCTATAGTAAGAATGCATCATTTACAGAATCAAAAATAAAACAATAAACATTGTAAAAAATATGTTTACAACAAACATATATTTAAAAGCTCAATTCATTTTCCAAACTGAAAAATATTTTTTGTAACTGTTTTTGTATGAAAGTGCTTTCAGGTCTTCTGTGCAGTATCACCGCCATTTTAGAACTTAGCTCCTCAGGAAGAGATTATAATTGCTGCTTGTTTTAATGGTTTAAATTGGTCATTACTTCCATGTCATGTATTAGGCCTTAGATTTTTTTGTAACTTGGATAATTTTATTAAAAAACATTATTTCAAGAAGTTTCAAATAACTCGAGTATTTAATTATATAATTATGTATTCTCATATTGAACCCCTATTGTGTGCCAAGCACCCAGAAGGTTGTCCTGGAGTAGAAAAAATTGCTTGCAATCTCTATTCTTAAGGAACAAGCAATTGTGCATATTATATGAAACCGTAACTTATCACTGCCTAAAGATTAATAAGAAAAATTCTTGAAGGAAGCTGGAAGAAGGTGGCAGTGCATCATATTTTTTTTCAGAATATTGTGGGATACAAATGGTTCAGTAACATGGATTGCTTTAGTGCTGCTTGAGTCAAAGTTATAGTGTGCTCATCACCCAGGTAGTGTACATTGTACACATTAGGTATGATTTCACCAATCCCTCCTCCCTGCTCCTGCTTGCTTGATTTCCGCTGAGTTTCACTCCCATCTGTGCACATGAGAACTGATAATTTCATTCCAATTTAATAATGAGTACATGCGGTGTTCGTTTTTCCATTCTTGTGATATTTGACTTAGAAAAATGGCCTCCGGTTCTATCCAGATTGTTACAAAAGGAATTAATTCACTTTTTATGGCTGATTAGTACTCCATGGTATACATACATATACCACATTTTGTTAATCTACTCCTGAATTGATGAGCACTTGCACTGATTCCACATATTTGCAATTGTGAATTGTGCTGCAATAAACATTTGAGTGAAGGTGTCTTTTTGATATAGCGACTTCTTTTTCTTTTGGCAAATACCCAGTAGTGGGATTGCTGGACCAAATGGTTCTGCTTTTAGTTCTTTGAGGAATCTCCATATTATTTTCCATAGAGGTTGTACTAGTTTGCAGTCCCATCAACAGTGCATAAATGTTCCTTTCTCTTCTCATGCATGCCAGCATCTATTGTTTTGGGACTTTTTGATAAAAGCCATTCTTGCTGGGGTTAGGTAATGTCTCATTGTGGTTTTGATTTGCATTTTTCTGATGATTAGTGACATTGAGCATTGTTCCATATGTTTATTGGCCATTAGTCTATCTTCTTTTGAAAGACTTCTATTCATGTTCTTAGTCCACTTTTTAGTGGGGTGGTTTGATATTTTTTCTTGTTGATTTGCTTGAGTTCTTTGTAGATTCTGGTAATTAGTCCTTTATCCAATGTATAGCATGTGAATATTTTTTCTCATTCAGTAGATTGTCTATTCGCTCTGTTCATTGTTTCCTTAGCTGTGCAGAAGCTTTATAATTTAATCAAGTCCTATTTGTTAATTTTTGTTGTTGCTATGATTGCCATTGGACTCTTATTCATAAATTCTTTGCTAGCCAAATATCTAGAAGAGTTTTTCCAACATTTTCTTACAGAATTCTTATGGTTTAATGCCTTACATTAAAGTCTTTTATCCATCTTGAATTAATTTCTCTGAGTGGTGAGAGATTTGCATCCTGTTTCAGTCTTCTACATGTGGCTATCCAATATTCCCAGCACAATTTATTGAATAGGGATTCTTTTCCCCAGTGTATATTATTGTTTGTTTTGTCAAAGATCAGAGAGCAATAGAAGGATGGTTTTATATCTGGGGTCTCTGTTCTGTTCCATTGGTCTATGTCTTTATTTTTGTGCTAATAGCATGTAGTTTTGGTTACTATAGCCTTGTAGTATAGCTTAAAGTCTGGTAAAATGATGTTTCCAGATTAGTTCCTTTTGTTTACAGTTGCTTTGGCTATTTGGGCTCTTTTATGGTTCCAAACGGAGCTTAGAATTATTTTTCTAGATCTGCAAAAGATGACATTGGTATTTTGATGGGGACTGTATTGAATCTATAAATCACTTTGGGTAATATGGACATTTTAACATTGTTGATTTTACCAACCCATGAGCATAATAACTTTTTCCATTTGTTGACATTAACTGCAAATTCTTTCCTCAGTGATTCATAGCTCTCTTTGCAGAGATATTTCAACTCCTTGGTTAAATATGTTTGTAGGCATTTTATTTTCTTTGTGGCTACTGTAAAAGGTATTGAGTCTTTGACTTGATTCTCAACATGACTTGTTGGTGTATAGAAATGCTACTGATATGTATACATTGATTTTGTAACCAGAAACTTTGCAGAATTTATTTTTCAATTCCAGGACTCCCTTGGTGGAATCTTTGGGGTTATCTAGGCATAAGATCACCAAAAAAGAGTGATAATTTGACCTCCTCTTCCCATTTGGATACCCCTGATTTCCTTCCCTTGCCTGATTGCTCTGGCTAGGACTTCCAGAACTCTGTTGAATAGAAGTGGTGACAGTGAGCATCCTCGTCTTTCTCCAGTTCTAAGTGGGAATGGTTTCAACTTTTCCCCATTCAATATGATGTTGGCTGTGTGTTTGTCATATATGCCTTTTATAATTTTGAGATATGTTCCATCTATGCCTATTTTGTTAATGGCTTTTATCATAAATAAGTGCTGAATTTTGTCAAATGTTCTTTCTGAATATATTCAGATGATCATATGATCTTTGTTTTTGCTTCTGTTTATGTGGTGAATCCCATTTATGGATATATGTATATTGAACCATTCTTGCATCCAAGGGATAAAGCCCACTTGGTCATGATAGATTAATTTTTGATGTGCTGCTGAATTTGTTTTGCTTGAATTTTAGTGAAAATATTGTCATCTACATTCACAAGGAATAATTGGTTTATAGTTTTATTTTGTTGTTGTTGTTGTTGTATCCTTTCCTGGCTTTGGTGTAAAGGTGATACTGGTTTCATAGAACAAGTTGGGAAGGATTCCTTTCTTCACAATGTTATGAAATAATTTTTGCAGTATGGGTACCAATTCTTGTTTGTAGGTCTGATAAAATTTGGCTGTGAAACTATCTCATCTGGGATTTGTTTTTTTTTTGGTTGAAAGATTTTTTATTACTGCTTCTGTTTCATTGCTCATTATTGGTCTGTTCAGGAGTTCTATTTCTTCCTAAATGAGCCTTGGGAGGTTGTGTGTTTCCAGGAACTTGCCCATATACTCAACGTTTTTGAGTTTATGTGCAAAGAAATTTTTACGGTATTCACAGATGATATTTGTATTTCTATGGTATCAGTTGTGATATCTCCTTTTCCATTTTTGATTGAGCTTCTTTAGGTCCTTTCGTATCTATTTCTGTTTAATCTAACTAGAGGCCTATTAATTTTGTTTATCTTTTCAATGAACCAAGTTTTTGTTTCATTAAACTTCTGCTTTTTTTTTAAATTTCATTTAGCTCTTCTCTGACCTCAGTTATCTATTTCATTCTGCTGGCTTTGGGTTTGGTCTGTTCTTCCTTTTCTAGTTCTATGGGGGAATTCATTAGATTGTTGGTTTGTGATATTTCTGGTTTTTTTTTTTTGTTGTTGTTGTTGTTGTTGTTGTTTTTGAGGTAGGCATTTAAGGCTATGAATTTTCTCCTTAGGACTGCTTTTGCTGAATCCCATAGATTTTGATAACTTGTATCCCCTTTGTCATTTAGTTCAATGAATCTTTTGATTTCCGTCTTGATTTCTTCCTTTACCCAATAATCGTCCTGCAGTAGGTTGAATGATTTTCATGGCTTTGTATAGATTAGAGTGTTTCTGTTGGATTTGATTTCTAATTTTATTCCACTGTGGTCTCAGAAGATACATGGCATAATCTGTATTTTTTTAAAATTTGTTAACACATGTTTTGTGGCCTAAGAAGGGATCAGTCTTGAAGAATGTTCCATGTACTGATGAGAAAAATAGTAATTTTAGGGTAGAATGTTCCATAAAGATCTGTTGGGTCCATTTGCTCTAGACTCCCATTTAAGTCCATTGTGTCTTTGTTTATTTTCTGCTTGGGAGTTCCGTCCAATTCTGTCAGTGGGTGTTGAAGCCTTGGCTATTGCAATGATGCTGTTTTTCTTTTATTTAGATTGAGTAAGGTTTTCTCTGTGAATCTGGACACACCTGTGTTAGGTGTGTAAATATTTAGGATTATTATGTCTTCTCATTGAATTGCTCCCTTTACCATTATATAATGACCATCTTTTTCTTTACTATTGTCAATTTGAAGTCTTTGTTATCTAATATGAGAATAGCTACACCAGCTTTCTTTTGGTTTCATTTGCATGGAATAATTTTTCCATCCCTTCCCCTTGAGTTTCAATGAGTCATTATGGGTTAGATGTGTTTCCTGGAGACAGCAAATATTTGTCTTGTATTTTTTTATCCATTCTTCCAGTCTATGTTTCTTGAGTGGGGAATTCAAGCCATTCACATTTTTTGAAAGAACTGGTAAATGGGATACATTTCTGTTCATCCTTTGGGTAGAATCTTACTGTTTTGTTTTACCTCTGGAGCCATTATTTAATATGGGCTTAGAGCTTTAGCTTTTGGGTGATTTTACACAGGTGGGTGTATATTGTGCCGATTGTTGAATAATGTAGATCTGAGTACTTCCTGCACAGCAGGTCTGGTCTTGAAAAATTCCCTCGTTGTTTGCTTGTCTGAAAAATTCTTTAATTCTCCCTCATACAAGAAACTTAGTTTTACAGGATACAAAATTCTAGGCTGACCGTTATTCTGTTTAAGAATATTGAAGATGGGGCTCCAATTACTTCTGGCTTGTAAGGTCTAATTTGAGAAGTCTGCAGTTAACCTGATGGGTTTTCCTTTATAAGTTACCTGATATTTTTGCCTTACAGCTCTCAAGAAGAATTCCTCCTTTGTGTTGACTTTGGCCTCCTTTGTTATGACTATGTGTTGTGGGGATGTGCCTCTTTGCAATGACTCTCACAGATTTTCATTGAACTTCTTTTACCTAGATATCTAAATTTCTAGCAAGACCTGGGAAGTTTTTGTCAATATTCCCTCAAATATCTTTTCCAACCCTTATGTGTTTTCTTCTTCACCCCCAGGGATCCCTACGATTTTATGTTTGCCCTCTTTACATACTCTCATATTTCTTATATGCTTTGTTCATTCCTCTTATTTCTCTGTTCTTTATCTTTAACTGACTTATTTAATTTGACAGTGTTGTCTTCAAGCTGTGAGGTTTTTTTTTCTTTTGACTGGTATACTCTATTCTTTACATTTTCCACTGTGCTTTGTATTTCCTTGAATGAATTTTTTATTTCCAGAAGTTCTATTTGATTTTTTTAATAAATCAATTTCTTTACTGAATTTTTGATTTGTGTCCTTTATTGTTTTTGTGGTTTCTTTGTGTTGGTCTTCCATTTCCTCTTGTATTTTGTTGAACTTCCTTATTATCCATATTTGGAATTCTTTATCTATCATTTCAATGTTTTTGTTTTGGTTGTTATCCATTGGTAAAGAGTTGTTGTTTCCATTTGGGGGTGTCCTTTCTCCCTGACTTTCCATACTTCCAGAGTTCTTTTGCTGATTCCCTCTCATCTGGCCTCTCAATTGAATCCTGGGTGTACTAGGCATGACTTGCAAGATTTTCCCTAAGTCCCCAAAAATCAATCTTTGACAGTGCCAGGGAGAAATGTGCTGGTCCTGAGTTGCCCATGGTGTGTTCAAGTAGGTTTGAGGATCCTTACGGGTTGCTTCTGTCCTGCTGTCTTCACCTCTTCCCAGCAGTGTGAATTATATTGAGTTCCCCAGCTTAATTTCTGAGATGGTATGTGGTACTTATGAGTATGAATTAGCCATGCCCTGTTTGCTTGAGTTGTAAGATGCTATGTTGAGCTATAGAGTTGTTCTCCCTGTCATTGTTTGATGTTTGTGGGAAAGAGTCAGCTACCAATATATTCTTTTGTGCCCATGGTAGACTCTGGTCCTCAGGTGGAATAGGTGAGTGTCCCAAGCTTTCGAAGGGACCTTGGAACTCCTAGGGGGGTTTTGATCTCTACCACCGCTGAGGTGGGAGGAAGAGAAGGCAGTTCATGAGTCACGGAAG
Organism: Indri indri; assembly: GCA_004363605.1. Taxonomy (NCBI): domain Eukaryota; kingdom Metazoa; phylum Chordata; class Mammalia; order Primates; family Indriidae; genus Indri; species Indri indri. Next base: position 14,831 of record RJWJ010019813.1, on the reverse strand, counting down.
CCTGAAAGTCTTTGCAAAAGCCTCATTGGGGCTCAGAAGTTGCTTTTCTAGACACTTGGGGGAGTCACTGGTAGGAAGGTCTGGACAAGCTCTCCAAATTGGGAAGGTTGTTCATTGAGGAGGGGCCTAAACACTTGATTGCTAAGGCCCTGGACTGGGATCATTCTGCCTTCATCTAGTATTGCAATTTTTCTGTGGGATGTTGTGGGCACTACCCCAAATTGTCACTCCTTAGAGCCCCATAGCACACTCCCTTCTCCCTTCAGTTCAGGCCATGTGTGCTCTTGAGTCCAGCTCTCAAAACCTCCCCTGAGTCTGTGTCTGACTCACTAGGTGCATCTCCACAAAAACACCGGTGGGCAGGGAGTTCCCCGATTGCACCCCCCCCATTCCACTACAAGTTTTTCATGGAACAGCTGTGGGCCCCTCTATCTGTGGGGACCTCAGCCAGGAGCATGTGCCCATTGGAGAGAAGTGACCACTCATGAACTTCTTGACCCAATCTGTTCTTCCTGTTGTAATGAATCGGGGGAGAGGCTTCAGCCCCTGGTCAGTCAGTGTGCCTAAGTATGAGGTGTTTGTTCACCATGGAGCCAGGGACTAGGCTATTTCTCTCTGAATGCCACACCCTTATCCAATATGGTGGTTCTCCAGTGGGAGGTATGGGCATGCTCCCAGATTTCTGTTCCTCAGCACCTCACCACACTTTCCCATCAGATATGTTCATGCAGGCTTCCTTACCACTTGATTTCAGTCCCCAGACTTTTCCCCTGCATCCCTCTGCACCCTTCTCATGTCAAGGGGTGGGGGGCAGAATCCAGGACCAGCTTGCTTATCTGACCCACCAGTGTGTGATCCCGTGAACCACTGATGGGCGGGGAGTTCCCAAATTGTGCCCACCTGTTCCACCACAAGTCCTCAAGGAAAGAGTTGTGGTCCCCACTGTCTGTGGAGACCTCAGCCTGGGGTGTGCACCAGCTGGAGAGAAGCTGCCATTCATGAAATTCTTGGCTCAAACTACTCCCATGGTTGCAATGGTTTGGGGAGGGGCTGTGGCTCCTAGTCAGCCTGAGCTCAACCTGCTTTCTCTGTTGCAGTAGTTAGGGGAGGTACAGGGTAGGAAGTTCCTGGATTCAAGAAAGCCAGCACTATGGCCTCTTGTGGCACTCTCCTGAGGGGAGTCCCTCACAGGCTGCTCAAACTCCAGGAGCTCACTAGTTCACCCCACTATTCCTTACTTGCCGCCATGCCTGGTCTTGTGGAGAGTGGAAAAGCCTTCAGTAAACTTAGTGGCCCCCTGTTCACTGTAGGCACATAGGAGGGGGAGGGGAATGCACCCTCACCCTTTTCACTGGGCTCCAAGACTCTCTGGGTTTGATCCTTGCCGATATCTTCTCTTTATCTTCTTCTTTCTCAGCTTCACAATTTTTCTTTGTGGGGTCCCCAGCTGTCTCTGTCTTCTCTGTGATCCACATGTGAGCTGCAACTCTCCTCCCCTCTCCTCAATCCAATATTCTACCTTCCAGCTGGGACAGTCTGACAAACGATGTCTCTAGTTGGCCATCTTTGTTCTGTGTTTGCATCATATTTTTAATACACTTTTGTTGAGATGACATATGTAAAATATATATATATGTATATATAATAAATATCACCTGTTTAAATTATACAATTCAATAGTTTTAGTAGAATCACAGAACTGTGCATCACTACAATAATCTGATTTTAGAACATCCCCATTTCCAGAAAGAGCAATTGTGTATTCACTATCGGCTCTTCTCCTTCCCCTCTTCCTAGCTCCTCCCCACTAGACCTTGGCAATCACTAATCTACTTTCTGTCTCTATGGATTTGCCTATTCTGGGCATTTAATAAAAATGGAATCACATGTGTGGTCTTTTGTCACTGGCTTTTTTATTTAGCATAATGCTTTCAGGGTTCATCCATGTTGTAGCATGACATAGTATTTAATTCCTTTTTATTGTCAAACAATATTATACTGTATGGATATACTAAATTTTGTTTATTATTTTCTCAGTGAATACGGTTTGTGTTGTTTTCACTTTTGCCTATTTTGAACAATACTGTTGTGAACATTCTTGTTCAAGTTTTGATGTAAACATATATTTTCAATTCTCTTTGGTATATACTCAATAGGAATGTAATTGATGGTTCACATTGTGTGATGGTTAATTTTATGTGTCAATTTGCCTAGGCCATAACACCCATACTACCCAGTTTTTTTATCAAACAGCGGTCTAGATGCTGCTGTGAATATATTTTGTTGATGTGATTAACATTTATGCTCAGTTGACTTTGAGTAAAGGATATTACTCTTGATAATTTGTGTGGGCTTTACCTAATCATTTGAGGGTCTTAAGAGCAAAAACTCAGGTTTTCTTGAGAAGAAGGAATACCCTATTAAGATTATAATGTAGAAAGTCTGCCTGAGTTTCCAGCATATGGGCCTGCCTTAAGAATTTCAAACTTACCAGCTTTTATACAGGATGAGTCAATTGTTTAATATAAATCTCTCTCTCTCTCTCTCTCTCTAGATACACACACACACAAACACACATACACACACACACACGTATATATATCTATGTGAGTACATACATATAAATATCTTATTGATTCTCTTTTTCTGCAAAAGTCTGACTGATACTCTCTTTTTCATTATATGAAGAACTCCACACCAGTTTTCTAAAGTAGCTCCACCATTTTACATTACCACTGACAGTGTATGAGGGCTCCCAGTTTCCACATCCTCACCCACATGTAATATTATCTGACCTTTTGTTTCTAGTCATGTTATGGATGTGAAATGGTATGTCATGTGGTTTTGTTCTGTATTTTCTTGATGACTAATGATATAGAGAATCTTGTCACATTTTTAAATAAATTTTATATCAACCTTAAAGAGATGTCTATTCAGATTTTTACCTATTTTTAAATTAAATTATTGATATTTTTATTTAATTATGAATTCTTTATGTATTAGAAATGCAAGTTCCTCGTCAGATATATAATTTGCAAATATTTTAACCCATTGTGTAGATTACCTTTTCACTTTCTTGATGCTGTCCATGGTAACATGAAGCTTTGAATTTTGATATAGTCTAATTTATTTATATTTTCCTTTGTTGCTAATGCTTTGGTGGCATATTTAAGAAACTGTTGCCTAATCCAAGGTCGTGAAGATTTTAGCTGTGTGTACTTTTAATATAATAGTATCACTGTTTAACTCTTACATTATCTCTTTGAGTCAATTTGAATTTCTGTTTGCATATGGTTTCAAGAAGGATTCTGACATCATTTTTCTGCATGGATATCCAGTTGTCTGAATATAATTTGTTGAAAAAAATTATTCTTTTCCTATTGCATTATCATTACACCATTACTGAAAATTAGTTTACAAAGATTTTAAAAAGATAATACAGTTTAGGCAAAGATGAGGAGAAGTCTTAGATACTTCCAGGGGGAGTATAGAAGTACACAGCTTTTAGAGAGCAACTTGGACATGCATACCTGAATTTGAAACAGCAAATTTGATTAATTATAAATGTTAGGTTTATTTCTGGATTCTCAATTTCATTACATTGATGTTTGTGTCTATCCTTATACTAATACCACATTGTCTTGATTTCTATAGCTTAGAGTAAGATTTGAAATTGGGAAGTGTAAGTCCTCCAACAATGTTCTTCTTCAAGATTGTTTTACTGTTCTAGGTCACTTACATTTCCATATGTATTTTAGCATCAGCTTCTCAGTATCTATAAAAAGGCAGTGGAATTTTGATGGGTATTATATTTAAACTATGGTTCAACTGGGAGTACAGGCATACCTCAGAGATATTGTGGGTTCAGTTCCAGACCACTACAATAAATAACATATTGCAATAAGGCAAATCACACAAATTTTTTGGTTTCCCAGGGCAAATAAAAGTTATGCTTACACTATACTGTAGTCTATTAAGTGTGCAATGGAATTATCTCTTAAAAATTGTACATACCTTAATTAATAATTTTTTATTGCTAAAAATGAGTCTTCTCTCCCTCTCTCTCTCCCCATCTCTCTTTCTTTCTCTAGCATGTGTCTTTAAAGGTCTATCAATTTTCTTGATCATTTCACAGAATGAAATGTGGTTGAGCTTATTTTAATTTTATCTTTTATTCTATTTTTAATTTATTGTTAACTTTGTTTTCTTCCATTTGTTCTCTTTAAATCTTCTAGTTTCCTAAGGAACCATTTGATGTTACTGATTTAGATTTTTCTTCTTTTTTATTATAGGCATTTACATCTAAATTCTTCCCCCTTAACACTGCTTCAAATGCATTCAATATTATTTTGGTACATTGTGTTTTTGTTTTCACTCCTCTCAAAGTATATTATCATATCCCTTATAAGTGTTTTTTTAATCCATTGGCTATAGGAGTGTATTATTTAATTTCCGCATATTTGAGAATTTCCAAAATTTCTTTATGGTGTTGATTCTAAACTAATTCCATGGAGATTAGAGAATATACTTTGTATAATTTCAATTTTATACAAATTTATTGAGATTCTTTAGCAGAATAATTGTTAAATCTATCAAACTCCTCAAAAATAGAGAGAACAAGTAAGGGAACAAAACCAACAACCCACAGGCACTACTGATAACAAAACCATGTAAAGGAGCTTCATAGAGCTATAGAGGATCTCTATAAAGTCCAGTTATGGAAACACGTAGACATGACCCCAACAGCTGGAGGATTCACATGATATCAAACCATGTGAGAGGAAACAAAGTGAGTCACATGGCCTTGTGACAGCCCCAAAGACAAGGATCCTAAAAATCACCAGCAGGGACTCTTGGGAAGTTTAACGGGCCCTTTAGAAAACAGCATTAGATGCTTAGTGAGTGTATTTCAGGTAACTTGAGAAACATCAGATGGCTGGTGCTATAGGACCCATTTTATGGTAAATAAATATGCATATTCAAAATTATGTTTATATTTGCATAAATAGCTTTGGCTTTATTTTAGGACATGGTTTTTTCTGTGTCTGTACTGACTACTTTGACTAGCATACAAATACTTATTTTGCTATTTAGTAACAAATAGATAATATAGATAAATATGAAGATAACAATAACAGCACCAATCATATTACTGAGCTTTAACATGTGTATGATTTGGGGCTAGTCTTTTCCATAAATTATCTACAATGCTCACTATGTTTATGGTTAACAATATTTCCTGCAATAATTATCTGGTCTCTATTTCTGCTTGCTCATAAAGTTCCTAGTTGCAGTACAAATTAACATGGTGTTGCATAGGTAGGTATTGGCCATTTTCAGTTGGGTTGAAATAATTAATTTTTTTTTTAGTGTATTTGCACCTTCGCAGGAAATAAATCACTGCTTGAATAAACATCTCTCCAATTATTTGAAAGACATGACAAATTGAAAACTCTCTGAGGTGTGTTAATACATTCTAGTGCCTGGTTATATTGCATTTTAATGGGGGCCCCTATAAAAGATTATTTAGATTTTGGTCTAGCTTTATAGAGGTATAAGCTGCACTCAATAACCCCTGTCAAATAAAGGTAGAAAGACTAATTAAGTAATAAATCCATACAAATTGTTATAGAAAAGTAATGACTTCCTTGCATTTTTTATAGCAGCAATACTGTATTTAAAAAAAAACATTAGCTAATATGACAGGCCAGAATTGAGTCTGAATTATAAAAAATGAAAAAGGAGTCTTTATTTGTTGGGATCTATATCTTATCTGGTAAGTTTGGCTTAGAATAACTGAGCAGAAACCCTAAGACTCATCTAAGTGTTTCCAGATGCTTTTAAACTCCTTTGTAATATAATTTAGAAATTAGGTCCTACGCATATCATTAGTAGGCATAGTTGTTTAGAAAATAATTTGTAGTTGTGGAAAATAAATTTCAATTAAGATAAAATTATCAAAAACTAAAGAAAAAAACAATTATCCTACATAGATTTATTAAACAATAGCTATTGAAATGTTTTGTGTTTATTGGTGGGTGTGGATTTAAGCAAAGTAAAAGATGAACAAGGACAGGGTAATAACTTCAACTAAGTTACGAGTTATTCAATTTCCTAATTGATTGCCTTCCTGTTCAATGATTAGAAATTAATGAAATTAGCTAATGAGGTTGTGTTTCTTAAGTTCATCACTTGACAGCCCATGGTAGAACTAAAGACTTTGTGGGTTTGAAGGTCCCATAAACCACCTATGAATTAGAACAAGCCGAAGGAACCTTAAAAGCATATAAATAAAAATAAACTGAGGAGGCCTTAAAAGACATATAAACATGTAAGAAGTAAACACCATAAAGCTAATTAAAACTCATAATTTTATCTTGAACAAATTTGTGCTGATTATAACGAAATAAATTTGGGATCAGAAATTCAGATTTTATTTTAACATGTAAAGTATGTATGAAGGATTAAGGAATGTCAATGTTTTTAGATGTAATCTCATCATCCACCCAATTCTTGAAATAACTCCGCCTCCAAACTCCAACAAAAATCAAAGTTAGACTTTGCATAAGCACTTTCTATAGTTATTATTAAAATAAATATTCTGGATTATGCATTAGGTCACAGGAAAGAACTATTGGAATAAGAAAATGATATTCAGGACCCAAGAATATTTGGGGCTGGGAAAGCACTTCCAGAGAACTAAATATAGACAATGTGGGCATAGATATTAGTATAAGAAAAGTTCAAGATATGGAAATAAGGAAAGGGTTATGTTGGCCTAAAGCAGTGATGACAACACATGATGATGATGATGGTATATAATAAATCTATCTAGTTCTCTAAATAGATATTGAAAAGATATTTTTTAAAAATCTATCTGATTAGTTGTTCATACTTAATTTTTTATAAAGCAGTTTGAGACAGTTAAATAAGAATTAAAATAAAAGTTATTATACATTTTAATAAGTGGGAATAAAAAAACAATGCATCATTCTGTTAAAAAATGAGAAGAAAAGACGTTGCAACTGAGCACACGTTCCAAGCAAAGAAAAAATTATAAAGTTTCCATTGTCTAATTAAAGAAATTGAAACTTCTTTCCAGAATAAAGTGATAATTATAAAATTTTGAATTCTGAGAAATATTTTCAGTAATATTCAGATTTATAGCTTTCTGTATATGAATAGAACATGTAACACTATGTAAGAATAAACCTTGAAGAATCATGAGAAATAAATTATTAGAATATCCAACTTTTGACCTTTCTCAAGCATCACTATTCTTAGCTTGGATTTTTACTGATATTTCACAGAATACTATTCAAAATTGAAATAATTGATTAGTACCTAAACTTTGGGTTTTATTCTTATGGTTTTAAAATAATATATATGCTATAGATAATAGCAAATAAGGCATTTTTGCAGTAAAAGTCAAGTAACCTGTTTTGTATGCTGTATGAGTATCTACTGAAAGGTGGAAAGCCAACAGGGCAAAGACATGCCTCAAACTGTTCTATGCCTATTGAAAGGCCCAAAGAGTTGGTAAAAGAAAAAAGAGACTACTAAAGGTCTAGAAGAGAAAAGAAGGTAAAGCATATAACAGAAAGTAAGTTGTATTTTTACAAAGAAGCTTGGAGAGATAAAAACATGATAGAATCCAGTACTTTTAAGGAAAGAGGGGCTGAGAAGAGAGGTGAGACACAGTAATGCAAGGATATTATGGCCCCATGAGACAACCTCCTGCCGGACCTGTGGACCATCCTTCATGTCTATGTCCTAGAGCTCAGCTCCATAAACCAAGTAATCAATGATCTCTGCTTTTTCACATCTATGAGTAAGCAATTCTAAGTTTCCAAGCCTTCCATAAAATACATAATTTGATTTATTTGGAAGACTTAATTTTGGGAAGGATTCTATAAAAGTTATTCAATCAGTAATCTTGCCACAAATCATAGGCCCTTCAACCAAAATTATTTCACTTTTTGGATATAATTTTTTTATGTGACCCTTTTTATATAGTAGAAAGAAGACATTGAAAATAAACACTTAAATTTCAGAAGAAATAAATATCTAGCTGGATAATCATCAGCTACTTTTTGTTGCTTCCTAGAGTACCTTGTTTTAGCTGACTGAATAAAAGTGGTCTTGGTGAATCTTTACTTATATGTTCTACTTTTTAAACATGGGAAGATTTGATTTGCTGAACATCTGAGTAACTGAATTGAATTACATTGTTGGCCATTTTTCTCCATACCATATGTTCTCATCTTTGTCAAGACAGACATCATAGAGTAAGAGTAGTTCATGCCCCAGTTACCTAGACTACAGCTGACAAGAAAAGGTTCAATCTGTTTACATGATCACTCAATATGTGATAACCAGACATATTGCTGCCATATCCTATGTGGATTAAAAATGAAATTATATGGATCACAAATGTGCTTATGGTATCCTCTTGCTGATTTCCTTATTCTTCTCTGTCCATATTTGGATGAGTTGTGGAGGGATGGGATGACAGCTGTGGGCAAGTAATACCATTCACCTGATCCAATATTTCTGTTTCACAGAGTAAAACACACACAAGGGCAAGTCATGAGGAATAGCAACACTACTTCTTTACAGAAAATGTGAGTAAACTTTCTAAAGGAGTTTCTCATGGGCTGACCAGCAAACATGCTACAATATTGTTTTATTTTATTTATTTATTTATTTGTTTATTTGTTTATTTGTTTATTTATTTATTTCAGGATATTATGGGGGTACAAACATTTTGGTTACATGTTATGACTTTGCCACACCCAAACCATGATTTGAGGCATGCCTTTTCCCCCCTGCAATGCTCACCGTGTCCATTAGTTGTGAGTTTACTCACCCCCACTCCCCAATCCCTGAAGAATATTACTAACATGTGAGCACCACAGTGTTGATCAGTTAGTGCCAACTTGATGGCGAGTACATGTGGAACCTATTCTTCCATTCTTGTGATAGATTGCTTCAGAGGATGGGCTCAAGTCCTATCCAGGAAAATATAAGAGGTGCTAGATCACTATCGTTTCTTACAATTGAGTAACATTATGTTGTATACATATACCAAATGTTGTTAATCCACTCATGAATTGACAGATACTTGGGTTGTTTCCACATTCTTGCAATAGTGAATTGTGCTGCCATAAACATTTGGGTGCAGATGTCTTTATTATAGAATGTCTTTTGTTCTTTTGGGTAGATGCCTAATAGCGCTATTGTTGGATCAAATGGTATTTCTATTTTTAGCTCTTTGAGGTATCTCCAAATTCTTTTTCACAGAGGTTTCACTAATTTGCAGTCCCACAGGCAGTGTGGGAGTGTTCCTGTCTCTCCATATCCTTGCCAGGAACTGGAACCAGACAAGGTTGCCCACTATCTCCACTTCCATTCAACATACTGCTGGAAGTTCTTGCTAGAGAAATTAGACAATAGAGGGGAATTAAGGGCATCCAAATGGGAGCAGAAGAGATCAAACTCTCACTCTTTGCCTATGATATCCTATTATATCTAGAAAACCCCAAGGATTCAACCAAGAGACTTCTGGAATTAATGAATTCAGTAAAGGCTCAAGATACAAAATCAATACACACAAATCAGAGGTATTCATATATGCCAATAACAGTCAAATCAAGAACACAATTCCTTTTACAATAGCCTCAAAGAAAATTAAATATCTAGGAATATATTTAATGAAAGATGTGAGAGACATATACAGGGAGAACTACGAAACACTAAGAAAAGAAATTGTAGAAGATGTAAACAGATGGAAAAATCTACCTTGCTCATGGATTGGTACAATCAACATTGTTAAAATGTCCATACTACCTAAAGTGATCTACAGAATTAATGCAATCCCTATCAAAGTACCGTCATCATTCTTTACAGATCTAGAAAAAATAATTCTATGCTTTGTATGGAACCAGAGAAGACCTCGTATAGCCAAAGCATTCTTAAGCAAAAAGAGCAAACTGGGAGGTGTCAGTCTACTAGACTTCAAGCTGTACTACAAGGCTGTAGTAACTAAAACAGCATGGTACTGGCACAAGAATAGAGACATAGACCTTTGGAACATCACTAAGAATCCAGAGGTGAAACCATCTGCATATGGTCATCTAATCTTTGACAAAGCAGACAAAAATATACACCAGGGAAAAGAATCTCTTTTCAATAAATAGTGCTGGGAAAACGGGATAACTACATGAAGAAGATTGAAACTGGATCCCCACCTCTCACCTCTTACAAAAATCAATTCACAATGGATAACAGACTGAAACATAAGGCATAAAAACTTAAGAATCCTAGAAGAAGATGTAGGAAAGACCCTTTCAGACATCGGCCTAGGCAAAGAATTTATGAAGAAGACCCTGAAAGCAATCACAGCAGCAACAAAAATAAATAAGTGGGATCTGATCAAATTAAAAAGCTTTTCAAAAGAAGACGGAATAATGGCCAGAAAACATATATAAAAAAGCTTAACATCTCTAATCATTAGATAAATGCAAATCAAAACCACAATGAGATATCACCTAACCCCAATGAGATTGGGCTTTATCAACAAATCCCAAAACAACAAATTCTGGTGATGATGTGGAGAGACAGGAACACTCTTACAATATTGTTTTACAGAGCGATGAACTTTATTCACTATTTTACATTAAAATATTTACCTCTAAATTTGCACACCATCAAGGATATCTTACCCTAGTAGATATCTTCCTTAGGCTAAATGGAATTTAGGCAAAATTATTTCTGATCTTATTCTTTGTGTAATACAATAAGTAAATCAGCTAAAAGGTGTACTGAAAATCCACAATTTTAAAGAGTTTTACATTGAGGTAATCCAGTGTTCTTTTCAAACTCCACAATGGCTTCATCAGGAGATGTTTAGATATATTGAATATTAATTTTCATCAGGCTAAAAACTAAATGAATTGAGGCCTTACTGAATCTATAAGAAAATTGAGATCAGTATTATCCAGCTAGCTCATACTTATTTCTAAGTCATCCTACAAGTATAGTTGACTTTTGAATAATCTGCAGTTGACAATCTGCATGTAATCTTTGATTTCCCCAAAACTTAATTACTAATAGCCTGCTGTTGCCCAGAAAACTTACTGATAACAAATTGTCTATTAACACATACTCGGTATGCTGTATGTATTATATTAATATTCTGTATTCTTATAAAAAGTAAGCTAAAGATAACATTATTAAGAAAATCATAAGAAAGCAAAATATATTTACTATTCATAAAATGGAAGTAGATCACCATAAACGTCTTTACCTATCCTTGTTGTCTTCTTGTTGAGCAGGCTGAGGAGGAGGAGGAAGGGGAAGGATTGGTCTTGCTATCTCAACAGTGGCAGAGGCAAAAGAAAATCCACCTAAAAGTGGCTTGTATAGTTCAAATCTGTGTTGTTCAAAGGTCAACTGCAGTTATTTTTATTTTAAAAAAATGTGGTATTTGCTTTAAGTACAAGAGTAATCTTGAATGGAAAAGACACAACAGTAATTTTGAAAGAAAACTAAAGACACACACAGACATAGAAGATTACCAAGTCTTCACATTTTGTTTCCAAATTCAGATGCAAATAATAGTCTCCATCTTTCTTTCATGTCCCTGGTGGAAGGAGGCAGTCTTTTTGCCTTGATTATAAGATCATGAGGGTACCTCTACACTTCCTTCTACCCTGTTGGTTAATACTCAACAGCATGAACCCATTTGTGGTGGCTAATACCAACGCTCTTGGTATGAAGCCTCCTGAGACATTTTAGAGAGAGGTAAGATCACTCCCAGGGCCACCTACATGTGGCCTCCCTACCTTTGTTCCCTGTGCATGGAAATCCCTTGATAGATATAATTGGGTGTTTCAACCCTCTTGAGCTACTCTTTCAGTATGTAACATTAAGTGAGATGGGGTTCTTTCTCCTGTGTGCCCATCTTTTAGTCACTGCATAACCCTTTGTAGACTATAGACTCTGGGGGATCTGGGTGGTTTACTCTTTCTCAACCTGTAGGTTTGCATCAATAAATTATGTTACAACTATTGCCATGTGACACGTGGTGTGAATTGTCTTTCACTGCACACATGAGTTATGCACTATTCAGGAGTTGATTAAATGATGTATCCTACAAAACATGCTGTAATATATAGTAGTAGAATAAGTGTGCTGTTTTGCTGTACAAAGTTTGCTATTTAAACGTGTTAAATAAAAAATATATCCTCACTTGGATAGATGGAATTCATTTTTAGCATGAATTCCAAATAAAAAGTAGATTTTTCTACTAAAATTAGTAATTGGATGCTTCCCCTTGAACACATCAGGGCAGAAAACATGAATGGCACCACACGACGGAGCTGTCCCCATGCAAATGGAGAGAAAAGCCATCACTGGATTAGTAACTAACATCATTAATTTTATGATCATATTGAAAGAAATAATCCTTAATAATATTGATAAAGGCTAAGGTTAAAATCAAAATTTTTATCAAAATGGCAAGATTAAAAATATTTTTGGAGAATAGACTATGGAACACTTCCAAGCTTCCTGATTTGATCATAAAATATTATGATTAACAGTCCTTTGAGTTATTTTTTTCTGTTCCACATTTTAAATAAAAGATTAGAGAATATCATAATATATTTGAATAAGTTTTCAATGAAAGGGAACATTTCAGAGAAAACATTCAAGTACACATAAATAAAATACAACTGGAGTGAACCTCCAAAAAGAGGAGCCGTAAAGCAGTCAATATCGAGATAATGATGTCAAGGCAAACAGAGTTTCTTCAAAGAGAGGCAGGTAAAGGTCCCAAATGGGTCTCTAGCTGCTGCAGGTAGGTAGCATGGGCATTCATGGTACACAAGGCACTCACAGGCTGCTGCCTTTGGACAAAGCATGCACATACTTCACTCCCTGCAGTATCAATATCCAACTGCCAAAGTACCCCAGTTTTCTAGATTCACCTGCCTCTAAACATTTTGCAAACATGAAGATCCAGGGTTAAATGAAAGCCTCCTTGAAAGCCAAAGGGGAGAGAATTGAGGTGAAGAGGCGCACCCAAAGCACCAAGGTTGAACTTAGAAGTCTGAGTTATGACTCTACCACAACAGTCAGCGAGGATTCTGAACTTTCCCACACACAATATCAGCATTAAAGTGTATTATCAAAGGAAAGCCTCTGCCAGCTGTACCAGGAGATAGAATCTCACAGTCCTGGAGTCAACAAGGCTAGGCTTTGCTAGCCTAAGTTTGAAAGCCTGATTCAGAGAAAATATTAGACAAGCCAGAAATTTAACAAAAAGTGAGAGCTCCATAGATGGACTGAGATACGGTATCCACACCTGAGAGGCTGACTGCTGAACTATGCAAAATGAAGGGAGGTGCTGAGACAGCAGAAGAAAAAAGTGAAAGACAAGTGAGACTTAAACTGGCTGCAAATTTGAATGCATTTTACAAGCTACACACAGCTCGGTGGGCAGAGAGTGGCAGCCTTACAAGCTCAGGTTTCCTGTATTAATATTAGGCTGCCATTGACCGGGTGGCTTAAATGCTACAAATTTATGTTCTCACAGTACTGGAGGCAATAAGTCTGAGATGAAGGTACAGGCAGGGTGTGTGTCTGTGTCCCCTTCTTATAAGAACACCAGTCAGATTAGATTGGAGCCCTGCCACATGACATAATTTTACCATAATTATCTCTTTAAAAGCCCTGTTTCCAAATACTGTCACATTGTGAGGTACTAGGATTAGGACTCCAACATATGAAGCTTGGGGGAACACAATCAAGCCCCTAACACTCTGTCCTTGGGCACCCTGAAATACATGTCCTTCTCACATGAAAAATACATGAATTCAATCTCCACTCTCCCCCAAGTTTTAACCCATTCCAGCAGCAACTCTAAATATGAAATCTCATCTAAACATTATCTAAATCCTGTATGAGTGAGACTTGAGGTTTGATTCATCCTGAGGTAAAATTCCTCTCCAGCTGTGAACCTGTGAAATCAGACAGGTTATCTGCTTCCAAAATGCAATGGTAGAACAGGCACTGAATAAAAATTTCCATTCCAGAAGGGAAAAATCAGAAATAAAAAAAGGTAAGGGTTCCTGGAAACCTAGCAAGGCAAATTTCATTTGATTCTTAAGCCTCAAGAATAATTTGCTTTGACTCACACTGTCATCTGGGCCCACTGGGCTGGCCCTGTCTTTCAGACCAAATAGGAGGCTGGCTGTAACCCCTTGGTCCTGGGCAGTAGCAGACAACCCCAAAGCCCAGGCTTGTGCCTTCGGGACCCAATGAGCCAGTGGCAGCCCTGCTGACCTCTGAACTACCTTCACTGTCATTCTTCCCGTTTCTTAAAGGATAATGCTTGTTCTTAGTCAGATAGCTCTATTGGCCTGTCCTGTAGAAACTTGTAAGTCTGTAACCTTCCTTCATTTCATACTGTCTGTCCCCTTCAGTCCAAGCTGGCAGTATTTCCACTGCCATAACACTCTCTCTATTCCTGGCTTCTGCTGAGAGGGCCGATGGGATCCATAAGTCAAATGTCTATAATCTCTTGTAGTAAATTGTTACTCAGCCATATCCTGATGTTTTTTCCAGAACACACTTTATCATTTTTTGCAATATGAATAAGCTGAAAATTTTCCAAATTTTCAAGTTTGGTTCCTTTCGCTTAATAATTCCTTCTTTAATTTATTTCTTTCCTTTCACATTTCGCTATGTGCAGCAAGGAAAAATCAGAGTGTACCTTCAACACTTTGCTTAGAAATATATTCAGCTAAATAAGCAAGTTGATTCCT
>RJWJ010019812.1:0-29813 GCA_004363605.1 Indri indri | reverse complement strand
TGGTGGGAAAATGAACTATTCCCAACCTTGAGCTCTAGTCAGTGTTTTTCCTACTCTTTTCTGATGGTTGTCTTTCTGCTTTCAGGGTGTTTTCTTCTCACACATGTACAAATCAATACTCAGCCAAAAACTCAGGAGGACCCCTCTGCAGCTCACTCTATCTCCCTCTTCTTCCTTCCTTCTCTCTCTCTAGGCCTTTGTCTCTCTCATCTCCTTTGGAATTCCTATTGTGAGGAAGTTAGTTCATTGACCGTGTTCCATAATTCTCATAGACCTTCTTCACTCTTTTTTTCTTTCTTTTTCTTCCTCTGCTTGGGTAATTTCCTGTGTTCTGTCTTCAAGCTTGCTAATTCTTTTCTCTGTTTGATCAAGTATGCTGTTGAAGCTTTCTAATGAGTTTTTCAAGCTCAGTTATTGCATTCTCTATTTCTAGGATTTCTATTTGGTTTTTAAAAAATTGTTTCTATTTCTTTGTCAAATTTCTCATTTTGCTCCAGGATTATTTTCCAAATTTCATTTAGTTTTCTATCCATATTTTCTTGCAACTACCTGAACTTTTTAAAAAGAATATTCTGAATTCTCTGTCCATCATTTCAGAGATCTTCAATTCTTTTAGGTCCATTGCTAGAGCTTTTATGGTTTCTTTTGGTGGTATCATATTTCCCTGAGTTTTCACAATCCTTGCATCTTTACACTGATGCCTGTGCATTTGAGGAGACAGCCACTTCTTCCAGTCTTGCAGGTGTTCTTTGGTAGTGTTAGACCTTTACTACTTAGTATCAGAACTTAAATGTTGGCCTATTGTTTCTTCCTGTTCTGGGGAGGACTTACAGTGAGCACTGGAACTAAAACACTGCACTGGAACAAACTCATTGCCCTGATGTTGTTTCCCAGTCTAGGAAAGACTTATAGTGAGCACCAGAAGTTAATGTCATATATACCGGAAATACATTGCTGCCCTGTCATTGTTTCACAGTCTGGAGAAGACTAAGTGGCCACCAGAACTTAAGCCTGACCTTTAAGATGTTTCCATGTCATGGGAAAGCTCCACAAAAGCACCTGGGCTTTATGGAAAATCTGACCAGGGATTCAAGATTTCCCATAGATTGTTCCCCCAGTGGCACTATGGCACCAACCAGTCTCTTCAACATGGCATCCACACTGATCAGAGGCTGTCAAGACCCATGTGCCAGTCACTACAACCCCAACCCTTTGTCCCCACTTCATTCCAGATGGTTAAGCCCTCCTGGTATTCAAAGATTCCCATGAGACAAGACCAGAGTGGGCTTTCCTGGAAGAGTCCAAGACTGGTGCGGAGATCAAAGGTCCACCTCCAATTCCCTCCTCTCACCTTGGAAACCGTGGGTCTAGGGAAATTCTCCATGAGTTGTGTTATGCTGGCTCAGGGGAGGGGCAGCACAGTCTAAAATGACTGTATCTTATCTGTTGAAGCTATTCTCAAATTCTGTGGGCCCAAGGGGTTCTCTGCTTCTCCCCTGAGTTCTGGGGAATTCAGGGTGGTACTGCTGTCTTTGAGTAGTTTCTAGTTGTATTTTTGTGGGAGGATTGATGCTGGGGCATCTTCTATTTAACCATCTTACTGATGTCACCTCCCCTTCTCCCTTCTTCTCTCCCTCTCTGAAGCTCCATTCTCTGTGGGTACTCTGACCCACAAATTCTTGCCACCTTTGCCTCCCAAACTTCAATCTCTGTCTTTTCATTTAAGTGAGAGTGCCAGATTCTATTTAGGTTCCCCCTCCCTGTGCTGTGGCCTGGACACTGCCTGCAGGCAGTAAGCTGGTATACTCATAGAACTAACCTTATTCGTTTTCCTTCTCTTAGGAATGTATCTCTATAATGCCTATTATCCAATGTCTAAAAACTGTTGTTTCATATATATTTTGCCCACATTTTCAGTTAGGAAGGTAAATCTTGTCCCTTTCTTCCACCTTTGCCAGAAGCTCGATGTAGCTTTAATGTGCATTTTTCTCAAAGAGTATGTGCATTTCAAATTTTGAGAAATACTGCCTACTTGCTCTTAAAAAAGTGTTATAAATTTGTATTTTAAGAGTTTTGGAGAGTGACTATTTTCCTGCATTCATGACAATACTAATGATTGTCCATCTTAAAACACTGGATACAGATAGACAGTGATCACAACAGGAAAAACAGATGCCTTTAAACACATGAAAACATGCTCAATCCAATATGGAATATAGAGACCCAAAGCTCAAAACTAGGAAAAAAAGTAATTTAGTAGAGAAATCACGCAAAAAGAGAAAATATCAAACAATATGTTTTTAATCAGAGAAGACAGTAGATTCATAAAACAAAAGCAGGATGCTATTTTTTAAAAGCAAACAAAAAATGCTCTCATAAATTAAAAATGAGATCACAAAAGTAAAAAAAACAAAAAAACAAAAAGGGTTGAGAAAATTTATCATAAGTTTCACACACAAAAAAAGGACAAGGATATGGGAAATAAGAGAAAAAACATAAGAAAATAGGAGAGACAATCCAAAAAAGCCATTGATTAAGTAGTAGGAGTTCCAGAAATGGAGAAAATAGGAAGGAATTATCAACAAAATAATTCAGAAAAATTCCCCAAAACTAAGATGCTAGATTGAATGAGTTCACTGAGTGTTCAATACAGCGGATGAAAATAAGGATGAGGCACATTATTGTGAAATTTCAAAACACTGGAGATGAAGAGAAGATTCCGTAAGTTTCCAGAGAGAAAGAGAGAAGAGAAGGAGGAGATAGAGGAGGAGGCAGTGGCAGCCATACAAAGAATCTGAAGACAGGATAACTTTGGGTGGACATCTTAGTAACTGCACTGGAAGGTAGAAGGCTATGGAAAAATAGCTTCGACGACATCCAACTCAGCATTCAATATTCAACCAAACTATCAAACAAGTGTGAAGGTGGAATATAGGCATTTTCAGGCATTCATGATCTCAAAACAAAAACAAATCTATTTCCTACTAAAGCGATATTTAAGTAAAACTGGCAGGGCGCGGTGGCTCACGCCTGTAATCCTAGCACTCTGGGAGGCAGAGGGAGGATTGTTTGAGCTCGGGAGTTGGAGACCAGCCTGAGCAAGAGCGAGACCTGTCTCTACTATAAATAGAAAGAAATTAGCCAAACAACTAAAGATAGAAAAAATTAGCCGGCCATGGTGGCGCGTGCCTGTAGTCCCAGCTACCCGGGAGGCTGAGGCAGAAGGATCGCTTGAGCCCAGTTTGAGGTTGCTGTGAGCTAGGCTGACACCACGGCACTCTAGCCCAGGCAAGAGAGTGAGACTCTGTCTCAAAAAAAAAAAAAAATGCTAAGTAAACCGATTAATATATTCCACCAAAATGAGGAAGTTAACCAAGAAAGAGGAAAACATGGGATTTAGGAAAGCAGAAGATACAACACAAAAAAGAAGCAAATGGATTACCCAGGAGAAAAGTGAAGGAAGGTCCAAGATAATAGTTATACAATGAGTATAGATAGCAATCGGAACAGCGTTACTCAAAAGACTGACATACTGAGGGCGGTCAGTAGCAAGAATCTCTTGCATTTTTGCCATCATTTTAATCCGAGGACTGAACGCCTGGCCCAGATTTTCACATATACTTGGCTTATTTGAATGATGTGCACATGCTTCTCTTTACTCTATTGCCTGACTCTTGGGTCAGCTAAAAATACTCATTTCTCTCCAGTGAAATGTTTTGCTTTGACCTATTCCTGAAAGTTTGAGGTAGGCCATAGTGAGCTTATAAGCAGAAAATACAAAGCAGCCTTTCTTTCATTGCTACTAAACATCCAGTACCTGGCCCATCTACACTCCACCAGACACCCCAGCTGTGGTAAACCCTGTTTCGCAGCATTCATTCCATGTCCCTGATTTACACAAAAGGGGCTCCTGAAAACTTTCAGGAAAGCTGAGGCCAGGCTATGACCCAGTGACTATGAGCAAGTTATGTTTCCTTGGAAGTTTTCGTCTAATAGTGGCAATACTGCCTTTTCCTTACACAGCTAGGTCTGTGCTTGCTACTCAGTTTTTTAGAATTAAGCAACGTATTATTAAAGGATACATGTATAGATGGTACAGCTATAGAGAGAAACACCATAATGAACAAAGAATTAGTACAGTTTCCCTCTGGAAGGGAAAAAAAGGGATACAATTAGGAAGGGACACAGAGCTATTTCTAAGGTGTTGGTAATGGTTTGGTTGGCACATATACAACTTTTCATTTTCTAATGATTCTTTAAAATGTACACATACATTTTATACACTCTTCCATGTGTGATACACTTCACAATAAAAAGAAAAAACATACAGCAACAGAATAATGTTCATAACTGGAAAAGTAGGCCATAAAATTGAATGCATGCTACGATTACAACTATGTGCATTATATGACTAGAGGGGAAAGAATGGAAAACAGTTATATCCAAATGAGAACAGTGAATTATAGTTGGAAGATTATGATGATTTTCTCACGAACCCAACAGTTTTCATGTGACTCCAAATGCATTATCCCATTTAGTCCTCACCATTCTGTGAGGCAAAGAATTTAACAATCCTCTTATTTTGAATGGGGAAGCAAAGGCTTACTCATTTAACAAAGTTTTCCCATTTTCTTACAGTCAAGAGCAGTGGACCTGATTCTCAAACTTCAGTCTTCTGGCTTTAACTTTGCCCTTTGCTCTGCCTTCTATGCCAGGCAACCTCTCTATACCATGCTACTTTCTTACCTAGGTTAACTGACAACCTCACTAAGCCTCAGCTTCTTCATCTGTAAAGTAATAACGATGATGGGGCTTCATTCATAGCTATCAGCATTAAGTGAAATCAAGTATGTGCTGGCCTAATATCTAGCACATAAAAGTGCTCAATAACTGTTAATGGTAATGTTAAAATGAAAAGTTAATTAGTTGAGTTCAAGCACTATTCAACTAGGCATTAGACATACAAGAATGAAGATGAGCTCACTGTCCGGTGGGAGTCAGGAACCTTTGGGAATGGTGGCAGTATACACGGGATGCTATGGGAACAGGGAGGAGGAGCATCTGGATTGAGACTGTCTGGGTGAAGGTAGTGGGGAAAGCTTCCTTGAGATGTCACATGCTCAGAGATGTACAGTTGAATTGGAAAGGACATCTGAGATGGCCATGCTATGCCCTTAACTCCCACCTGAGAAAAGGGAAAATGATGATAGTCAGAGAGAGGCAAGGCTATTACTATACCCGCACTTTAATATTACCTACTAAAAAGGTCTCCAGTGACCGCTAAATCAAAGGAATAAAGCGAAAAGATCATTTTTGGCAATTAAAAGATAATTATCCTCAGAAAAACTCAAATACATACTGGGAATTAGATGATATTGAGGAATTGTTAATGTTATTGCTTGTGCTATGGTGGTTATATTTTTGTAAATGTCTTTCTCTGTTAGAGACATAGAGTTCAATTTCCATAGTTATCCTTAATTTATACAATTGGCCCACAATAAATAATGAGATGGGGGTGATAATTATTAAAACAAATATCATAAGAAAGAAATCACCAGGAATTCAATGAGAATAATTTTATCTTTTTTGACACTTTTATAATAAAAATTTTAAATTAAGAAGGAAGCCATTTCAGATCAACATTGTTAAGACAGATTGCAAAGGATCAAAGAGTATATGGTGATAAAATACAAAGGCAATGAGTCAAGTTTGATTCAGGAATTTTGACCATAGCTCAGTGGAATATCGGGTTGAGAAAACAGAGATAGATAGAGCTAGATATAAATACATATACATATACAGAAATAAACACATTTTGGCTAATTCTAAAGGGAAGCTAAACACACTTGTAGGTCTAAAGGAAGAAGCCAGCAAAGGGAAAAAGACTGAACAAGTAAAAGAGGAGAAGGATGAGTGATTAACCCCACCCCATGGCAGGCCTGGGAGGTGATTTAGCCACAATAAAAAGAAGTGGGGGAGGTGATTTAACCATCAATAAAAGAACAAAAGAAACTACTTCCAAACCCTCAACCAGTGGAAGAAGATCTGCAGCTATTCTGACAACCTGGGCGTCCACTAGTTTCAGGAAGACAGCAGGCATCACCATTATGGCTGGGATGGAGCTATTTTGATGGAAGACCCAACACTGGAGAGCATATGATACTAGCAAAAAGCAGAGAAGGGGGGGGAGGGGTGAAGAAATAAGTACAAAGAGCAAGCAATATAGCTACTCAGAGTGAAAATTTTTACATTGAAAAGACTCTGGCATTGGGGTGAACCATGCCATTCACCCACAGCCCTGCTGCTTCACCTCTAAGTTCAATCAGACTAAGTTCTAGCAAATGACCTACCCCACAGTCTCAGACCTCAAGTTCAGAAAAGGCAAAAGGTCTGACCAGGTTGCAGTTAATAATCTAAAGGGTTAATATGGAGGTTGGGCGTGGTGGCTCAGGCCTGTAATCCTGGCATTCTGGGAGGCTGAGGTGGGAGCATCACTTAAGCTCTGGAGTTTGAGACTAGCTTGATCAAGAGCAAGATCCCGTCTCTACTAAAAATAGAAAAAATTAGTCGGACGTGGTATCATGTGCCTGTAGTCCCAGCTACTCTGGAGGCTGAGGCAGGAGGATCACTTGAGCCCAGGACTTTGAGGCTGCAGTGAGCTACAATGACACAACTGCACTCTAGCTAGGACGACAGAGCGAGACTCTAAATAAATAAATACATAAATAAATAGATAAGTAGTTAATTTGGGCTCAGCCTGAGGTGGGGGACTGGAGGTGTAAGTGTCCATGTCACAGAAATTCTAAGACCCAGACTCAACAGGTCCTGAATCTCAAGGGTTGGCCTGAACTTGGGCTAACCTTTTTTATTTGAAACAGCAGTGGGCTGCTTAAATGACTTCTGACTAATGGTGCCCATGTTATTCTATACTAAATTTAATGATGCAGGAATTTTGGCTCACCACTTCCTTGTAATTCAATTTCCACAGTTACCCCTAAGTTCACCCACAGTAGGAGAAAATTATTTCAAAATAATTATCATATGGAAAAAAACATTTCAATTATTCCTTTCCTCTGTGTAACCAAAAACTATTGACTACCTCCCCCAACCCCTACCCACATCCATCCAAAGAGGTATCCAAATCAGTAGTCTTTTGAGAGCCCACAATAACCCCCAATTGTTAAGGAACTAGAATTCTACTAGAACAAATCATTTTCTTAACAATGCCAGCCGAAAAACTGAGAACTATTTGTTGCACTCTTTAGTTGCTTTAATAGGGCATCATTAAAATTCCCTCTTCCATTCACTACTTGAGATGCAAAGCCAGGGAAATGGTCTACTAGGTGTGAGTACAGACACACTAATTAGCGTCACTGTAACCAGGGTTTCTGCCTGCAGATATGCTAAATCATGTGAATTGCATGAATAGCGAAATAGAGTGGCAAGTGTTTCAGATCTGCCTTCTGAGCTGAATCCTTATTCTGCCTCTAATTAGAGCTACAAAGATTTTCTACATAAAATCCCACATTTCTAACTCTCCATCCGTTATTGACTCTTCCTTGGAGCCACCTCACCCATAGTTCTCTCAGCAATACTTACTGCTGTGTGTTTTTTTTTAATTCCCTGGAACACAATCCATTTCCCCTCGCCAGAAATTCTCACTGACAATACCTGTAGAGCAGAGTTATTCTCGGAGAACAGCTTGCCCAGTGCCAGGCTTCATTTGTCTTTCCCCATGGGTCATTTATCACAGGGAGGTGGCCTGTTGAGGTAAATCCTGATTGAAAGCCTGTGCATTCTCCTTTGTGCAACCTGATTCCAGCGCTGAGCAAAGGAAATTATTTTGCACTCTGCGTAAAGGGTGCACCAGTATAGAAGTGGAAAAAGACTCACCAGCTGGCAATAACACATGCCCTATCACTATCTTTGGAAGAAAGAGTCTTCCAGAAGACTAATCATATAGTACTGCAATTTATATACACAACCTGAGATTTCTCCCATGCCAAAGGCTTTACTTCTACAGCAGCTTTAACTACCTTAATGTCAGAATCCAATGTGAGAAGGTCAGGTTCCTAAACTTAGGCATGTTTGTTCCTACAACCATTTCCTCACCCTTCCCTACCTTCTCTCCACCCTACTGTACTCGACATTATTGGTAGGATCCATTTATAAGTAACTCGGGCACACGCATTCATTCAGCAAACATACGTAAGTTTCTGTTAAACATGAGCCACAATGGTAAGCAAATCCAAATCACTGGAGGAAAACAGAATTTTGATTTTGAAAAATAATTATACACCACAGTAACAAACGTTGGTTATTGGTTTTCAATTTTTAGGGTCAATCTATACACAAAACTTGGATTAGGTAAAAATGTACAGAGCAGCATGTGAACATTAGCAAAAGTGACAATGCAAAAGCACAGATGACACATGCTGGGAAGTGGAAGGGAGGGATGATTTCTACAGAAAGGGTTGTGGAACTAAAAGATTCTTTCTAGAGTCAGTGGACAAATAAAGGTGCGAGCACATTAAAGCTATGGAGTTAATTATAGCGATGTTACTGGGCCGGGCATGGTGGTGTGCCCCTGTAATCTTAGCACTTTGGGAGGCCAAGGCAGGAGAATCGCTTGAACCCAAGAGTTTGAGATTGCAGTGAGCTATGGTGACACCATTGCACTCTAGACCAGGCAACAGAGCAAGACCCTGTCTCAAAAATAAATAAATAAATGTTTTTAAAAATGAAAATATTGCAGACATTATTGGTGCTTGCGCTATTGCTACCTCCCTTCTCACTCCCTGCCCACTGCTTTTACTTGTTAGCTGAGGCCAGACTTGACTCACGTGTCTGCATTATTTTGGGGGATCATGAGCTCAGAATGATCAGAAGTAAATCATGATTAATCTAAGTTATGGTGACTCCACACCCCTTGGCAGTCATGAGTAGTGGGTATAAGGCTGGTTGTAGCCAGAGACACGAGGAGAAGTCTGCACTGGGCTTCTGGGAAAGATGCAAAGGAAGAAACAGACCCTTGTATTCTTTCAAACATCTGAATTAATCAATACTATAGCTGACCTATCTTGGGACATGTCATTGTGAGAAAATACAATTTCCTTACTGTTTAAAAATATTGCAATTGATTTTCTATTACTAACAGCAAATGCAACCTAACACACAACAAAACACTGAACAATTAAAAATGGTAGCTTAACTCTACTGGAAGGAAGGAGAAAAGATGTGTGGAGCAAATACAAGTGAAGCAAATTCTCATGTATAATAGTAAAGGGTTGATAGATAATATACATACAACTGAATTAAAAAAAGAAGCAGCCATATAAGAATGCTATTTAAAGAGATAGAAGTAATCATCAGAAGAAACAGAAGTTAAAAATGGGACCAGAATTGAGGAGGGGAGGGGTGGGTGAATGCTACTTTTCATTGTGAAGTCCTTTTGCACTTTTTTATTTTTATGTGCATGCATTATTTTGATAAAAGTTTTAAAGTTTACATTAAAAAGAAAATGAATTTAAAATTAGAAACTAATTTCTTCTTCTGGAGGCACTAGAAAGAAAACAGTAATTTTTCTTTGAGACAAATCAGCAAGTTAATAGAAGTGCTTTTAAGCCAGGAACAGTTCCAAGGGCTCCAGTGCTTTTCCTCGTGCTATTAGTGTAGTAGTGTTCTCTTTGTGCAGATGTGGAGTAGGTTTTTGGCAGTGAAAGTGTTTGAAACAAGAGGAGATAAGGGAGCTTGGAGGGCAAAGAAAGAGAAAAATCCCCCAGCTACAGTCCAACCAGTTTTCCTCTCCCTCTAAACATGATGCAAATGACACAGCAGACTCTCACTCTCAGATTCCATTTTGGGTGTTTTGGTTTTTTGTTTGTATGTTTTTTAAGAGATAGGGTCTCACTATGTTGCCCAGGCTGGAATGCAGCATCTATCCACAGGCACAATCCCATTGCTTATCATCACGGGAGTTTTGACCTGCTCCATTTCCGACCAGGCCAGTTCACCCCTCCCTAGACAACTTGCTGGTCCCCTGCTCCCTGGAGGTCACCATATCGAGGCTGAATTTAATGTAGACACCTGATCTGCATAGTACACTACAGCCCAGAACTCCTGGCTCAAGCAATCCTCCCTCCTCAGCCTCCCAAATTGCTGGGATCACAGGTGTATGCCACCATGCCCGGCTCCATTTTGTTAAAACGGTTAGTGGTTATATGAGATGGATAACTAAGCATACTGAATGTCTCCCACTAAAGGCAGACACCAATTTCCTCCAAGCTAATTTCACCCTTAAAAGTACAAGAGAAAATTGCCTTGGTTATCTTGACAGTCTCCTCAGAGATATGAACAAAGATCACAGTTTAAACTGGATCTCCCACACCTCTTTGACACTGTTGACTAAAAGGTACTAATGACCGAACTTGAGCCACCAGCACTGTTTTAAATCAGCCAAAGACATTCCTCCTCAATAAATCCCAAAGCCTCCAAAGCTGCAATTATGTTCCCAGGGGAGCAGAGTTACTGAAACAAGTTCTAGGAAGAGGACAATCCTATAACTTCCAGAATCCAAGAGAAATAAACATTTATTTCCAACTTTATTCACTCCATGATGTC
Organism: Indri indri; assembly: GCA_004363605.1. Classification (NCBI taxonomy): domain Eukaryota; kingdom Metazoa; phylum Chordata; class Mammalia; order Primates; family Indriidae; genus Indri; species Indri indri. Next base: position 19,193 of record RJWJ010019812.1, on the reverse strand, counting down.
CCATTGAACTCACGGTCAATAGGACATTTCCTTTAAGCTGTTTTGTGAGCTAGTAATGACAGCCGTACATATTAGTTTAAAGTCAGAAATAAATTCAATCCTGAATCTAGTAAAGTCTTCTAAAAACCAACCTATTACAATATTAAATATGTCTTGACCTAGCCATGCATATTTCTAGGAATATATCCTTCTGAAAAATATACACTGTTGTTCATTGCAGCATCTTTTGTCAAAGCAAAAAACAAATAAACAAAAAACTGGAAACAATCTAAAAGTCAAACAGCAGGAGACTGTTTGAATGAATAATAACATAATCATACTATGGAATATCATGCAACCACAAAAACAAAAATAAAAATACAAACTAGATAGAATGCCATGAATTGATAGAGAAATATGTCCAGGATACATTGTTATATCAAAAAAAGCAAGTTGCAGAAATAGCTGCACAACACAGAAAAAAATTCTAAAAAAAAATGTGTGTATGTATTTTTCTATATAACTGAGAAAAGGTATGAAAAGGTGGAATACTACTTTAATTGTGATCATCTCAGTGCATGGAATTAGAGTGAAGTAGAGTTTTCCTTCATATACTTGTGAATATTTTGAATTATTACATCAACCATGTATGATTTTGCATTGAAGGAAAAACTAAGATAAAATTTATCTGTTGGGACTGTGGGAAAGTTATCAAATCCCTCTTTCCAGGACCATTCCTAATATCACAACTGAATGAAAGTTTTTCAATATCTTCAGGAGATAAAGATTTTGCAACCTTCTTCTGTAACTCTGTCATAATAGTAGTTTCCATTTATCAAAAGGCTAAGAATATGTACCTGATATGGTACATCTACTACCTATGGTTTCACGTACAGTTAAATTAATCTTGCAGTAACAGCACAGGCTTAATTAGATCCATTTTACAGATGAGAAAACAAAGTCACTTAAGATTACATGATTCTAGTAAGTAGTATTCCAAAGCAGATCTAATGTGCTAATGGTCTTCCCAATACTATACCACGTCTATTAGGAAGATGCATCTAAGTTAAATCATTTGCTTCACTTCAAATTCATTTACTTCTGCAAATGGAAATAGCATTACTACAGGGATCTAAAAAACCTACTTTGCAGAGTTGTTGAAAAACAATCAAAGGAGATAGAACCTTCCTAGGCCTCAACAAATCCCTTCCTCTTCCCCTCACCGTTCTCTCCTCCTAAAGAAAACTGTCTTTCGTTTGTGACACTCCAAGTCTTCTGGTTCTCAAAGTCACACTCTCCTTGGCTTATCTTCTTCCTTCAATCTATTTTTCAAAAGTTCTCTCAGTGAAGTCACTCCAAATTTTCTAGATTTCTCTAGACTTGCTACCTGAAAAGATATCTTCCATGTTGAACATTACCTCACAACTTTTAAAAGCTAAGATCGTATTCATATATCCCAACACCCTGCAGGTGTGGTGTTATGTTTTATACATTAACGAAAAGAAAAATATTGTGGACTCGCAGTCATTTGACTCTAACACCTTTTTCAACTCTACTTGCACAGGTTTGTCATTCCTGGCCTTGAATTTGTAATATTTGGTAGCAACTCTGTGGGATAGACAGTGGTCAACAATTTTTAGAGGGAAATGCTCATTAGAGCCAAAGACAAAAACTCAGTAGGGTTTAGAAAATTGCAAAGCATAGTAAATAAGAAATGGGAAAATACAACAGTCATCCGAGAGGAGGTAGCTCTGTTCCCTATTGTGTACCCTGAGCTGTGACTGGATTTATTACTGATGCTGTATTCTCACACAGCTTCAGTGACCAGAAATGCTTTTCATCCCATCTCTGGCTTGTCCAAAGATCATACTCCCCAGGGACCCAGCACTTCATAATAATGATTCATTATTTATTCCAGCCCCAGGACATTTCAAATGAGTGTTTCAAACCACTGCTGGTTATTATATTGGATTTAACTCTACTGACGCATTTATCAACACCACAGGAATCACTGAAATGCAGTGGTCTCCATAGCTCTTTGAAAGCTGCATCTTTATTTGATTTTCTTTCTTGAATCCTGAAACCTAGCATAGAGAATCTTTTCTATGATAATTAATCAAAGTAAATATATCTGAATTAATTAATAAATGAATATTTAAACTAGCAGAGTAAAATCTAATGACTTTAAAATTTCAAATGCTTGTTTTTTTTAATGAGCATACCAAACGTTCTCCAAGTCTATTCTAAAATGACCATGAGGGTAGGAACTACATCTGGCATTGCCTGCCATACTGAAGAGCTCCATAAATAGTGAATGAGGAAATGAATGACAAGCTAGATTACCAAAACAAGTTATTCCAATTATCTTTCCTGATGATACTATATAAGTGCTGTGGAGTGGAAATTGGAAACATATCTGTTCCTTTTTTACCTACCTTTAATCTCTCTGCCTGGGCTCACTGCTACCTGGGCCACAGTGTCTTATATATCCTGCAAATAGAAAGATACATAGGCCACCAGGGAGAAAATTCAGTAGGTTGCTTCTAAGAGCAAGGTCTTTAGGATCAACGGAAGAAAAGGAAACAAAATAAGCACGCCCCCACCCCAAGACTCCCAAAAGTACAGATACAGTAAATTGGAATGGGTTCTTTACACCCCGGGAGGGTTCTCACCCGAACTCTACTACAAGTCTTATAGTTGAATTTGCTTGATCCCATAAGAAAGGGCTTCGGCTAGAGGAATGAAAAGAAGAGGCTGTTGATGTAAATGGTCAACCATATATAGGCACGTGCCACATAACAACATTTTGGTCAATGACAGACCACATATAACAATAGTGGTCCCATAAGATTATAACACTGTAATTTTTACTGTACTTTTTTGTTTAGGTATGTTTATATACACAAATACTTATCATTGTGTTACAATTGCCCACAGTATGCAGTACAATAACACGTTGTACAGGTTTGTAGACTAGGAGCAACAGCCTATATAGCCTAGGTGTGTAGCAGGCTATACCATCTAGGTTTGTGTAAGTACACTCTGTGATGTTCACATGACAAAACTGCCTACTGACGCATTTCTCAGAATTTGTCCCCTTTGTTTGCTACAGACCTCTTTGACTTGTACTTCCTTGGAATGTCTCTGGATTGGAAAATGACTCAGATCACATCATATAACAAAGCAATTAAATTTTAAGATTAAAAAGTTACTGATATTAACTGGTTTGGCAATTTTCTTACTAAGATCTAGAAGCATTTGCATACGGAATTTCGAGAAGGCACATATTACAAACTTATCTTTCCTAAGAGACACTGAATACACTAATGGTGGCTAAGTCATGAGCCTTTGCATATGGGGAGAGACCTGGGAGAAAGGGCACACATCTGAGGGGAGGGATGAAGGGCACTCCTATTCATTTACTTTTCATTGCTGTACTGTTGCCATAGTGATCTTTGTAAAATGCAAGCCTAGATCAAGTCACTCTCACATGGAAAATCCTTCCATGGCTCCCCCTTTCCCTCGAGATTACCCCCTTCACATGACGTCTAGCCCCTCTCAGGTTATCTCACAAAACTTTTCCATCTGGGATTCAATCAAATTGAACTTGTTGTTATTACTCATTTTAAGTATGAGAAGAGTTCATAATAATTGCCAGACTATAACAATAGACTACATAAGTCTTTGTATCCAGAGAGGCTAAGAGAGTTCTTAAAAACAATAGATGCTTATTGACTGAATGAATGAATACAAGAAAGAACAAATGAATAAATAAGACATTATTCTTATAAAATTCTGTCCAGTTGTTTTGATAAAAAATTTGCCAGTTTATATTCACAGGAGGAAACAAATGAAAAATATAAATGCTAATATTCATGGGAATAAAAAACATCTATCTATCTGAAATCCCAAAAAAGTCAGGCATTTTAGATATGGTTGCTCTCTTCAGTGGGGATTGTTGAACCCAAAAAAGTAAGGGATTTACTTGTGTTTACTTTCTCGTCCTCAAGGCTAATTTTTAATCACTCACTTAATATGCCAAAAGATCCTGGAGCTAACTAAGCAAACCATTTGATTGAAAATAAAATTGCAACCTGGTCATCTACTGACTAGGGAATTAATTAGAATCCCAACTTACTTCCTTAGTACCATTTTAGTCAGAAAAAAAACATAACTAAAGAAATCACATGCTACTGGTATTAATGTGTCACCCAGGCCACAAACTGCAGGCCACTGAGTACTGTGAAACAAACCATCATCTAAAAATGTCCCCTATAGATAGCACTAGCTAAAAGCTTTCTAATTACATCAATGGAGCAGTTTAGTACAAAATGACTGATCCCTTTACACATATATGAAAAGTGCTCCATGGAAAACCATTTCCCTGTGAAATCCCCCTTTCTCCTCAATACCACCAGACGCCTTAGTTAGCAGTACCACCATCTACATATTGCTCAGATCAAAAATCTCAGTCACCCCTGATTTTTTTTCATATCCAGTCCATCCGTAAGTCCTGATAGCCCTGGCTACAATAAATATCTCTAAATTGACCATTTCTCACCCTCACTGTTACCACCCTATTTTAAGGCAACTCACTGGTCTCCTTGCCACCGCACTTGCCCCCATCTGTCCATCTTCTTCACAGCAAATTAATTTTTCTAATTATATCAGACCTTATCCCTTTCCAGCCTGCATAAGACACTCAATGATTTCTCATTAACATGAACAAACTCTAAACTCTACCATGGCCCAGAAAGCCTTCAGTGACCCAGCCTCTGCCTTCCCCTCCAACCTTGTCTCTCCCTCCACCATTCTCCCTTGTTCACCATATCTGAATCCACTTGCCTTGTTTCTATCAAGCATGCTGAGTTCACTCCTTGTGCCCTCTCAAAATTGTCAAATGGCTGCTTTCTTTCCAATATCTAGACCTTAATTCAGATGTCATTCCTCAGAGAGATCTTTCCTGACCAATTTATGTCAATCTCTAACACATCACTCTATTTTATCTTTTTCAGGGTTGCACTTTTATTATCTGCCTCCTTCCACTAAAGTGGAAGCTATTTAGGGGCAAGGTCATCTGTTTTGTTCTATTCCCTGTCCTCATGGACTAGAACAGTTCCCTGGCACAAAGTATGCATTAGTAAATATTTGCCAATTAACTGAGTACCAAAAAAGGATCTTCTTTTCCAAATACCAGATGCTAGTGTTCTACAAGAATTAGCACACCTGGCTTGGGTGTGGTGGCTCACTGCCTGTAATTCTAGCACTTTGGGAGGCAGAGGAGAGAGGATCCCTTGAGGCCAGGAGTTTGAGATTACAGTGAGCTATGACTGTGTCACTGCACTCCAGCCTGGATGGCAGAGGGAAACCCCATCTCTAAAAAAAAAAAAAAGAATGAGTATACCTGGAAAACAGTATTTTGAAAAACAAACAACTTATCTCTTTGAAAAGAATATTCCAGATCATCACGTGATAAGATTATCTAAAGTAATGACTTGTCATTCGCAGACACTATAGGTAGTTCATCTTTCATTCATACTAAATTAAGATCCAAAAGTCTGATTTCAGCACCCTGAGGTCTTCAAACCTCCTAAGTTATTTCCCTCCTTTAATCAATCGATAAACAGAAACTTCTGATCAATTCTCACTATCATTTACTCAATCTTTCATCTTTGGAAAGCTGTTTGCTTCATCTTAGTGCAGTTACAGCTCCACTCTGTGGAAAAACAGGGAAGACAAGCAAGACAACATAGGTGTGTTACCTATGTGACCGCTGAGAAAATTTGGGAAACTATGTATAAGAGATTACAATCTGTAATCAAAATGATGAAGAGGATTTTATCCTTATTTAGATTGGACATGGTAATCTCTGAAAATTAAATATGGATCAGGGGCCAATAAACATTTGATGATTTACTTGCGCTTTCCCATCTTCCCACATCTTATTTCTATAGTAGGCTTCAAACTGTTCAGCAATTTTCTTTCTTTCTTTTTTTCTTTTTTTTATATTGCTTCTCTGTCAATAGACACTATGACATGTATAAAAATCACAAATACAAAACACAAAGTTCATTCTGGTCATCCCAGAAATGAGATAATTAAGCAAATGATTTCCTATACCTAGATGCATAGAGATGCAGCCATGGAAACTAGCAGAGGCAGCACTGCATTTTCTGAATAGGAAAATAGTCTTTTCCACTTACTAGCATCCCTTCACCCGTGCCTAGGGAAAAAGATCCTTCATAAAGCTGCCAATTACAAGCGGTGCCAAATCAACACCCAATCAGTGTCCAACTGGCTCAGCTTCCAGGAAATCAGGTGCAGAAATGAGTTAATGATCTCTTCCAGAAAAGTGCAGAAATATTTTAACATTTCTTAGGATTTAATATATTGCAATTTTGGGTCTCTAAGGTACCAAAGCATAGTCCAGTTTCTAATAACATAGCAACACTCAACCCAAAAGGTAGATAGCTTCCACCACTTTATCATCTAAGATTTTAAAACCATTTCTGACCCAGTTTCAACATATAATTGATGGAAATAGTATTATTCTTCCCTTCCCTAGCTTGAATTTGAGCTCTACTATGTACTGGTTTTTTTTTTCTTTTTTTACTGGACTAACTCATTAGAAGGCTTCAATTCTTAGTGATAATAGAAACTAAGCAAAGTTTATCTTTGGTGACCCAAGATAAACCCTCATCTCCATCCTCCCCCATGCGTGTGTCCCTCTTGAGTGCTCAAGTTCTTTTCCTATCAAAACAGCCTCTAAGCAAGAGATTTGAATTCCTTAGCACTAAAATAAATGTCTGCTGGAAGCGTCTAGGATGACCTTTCTCAAGGAACTAAAGGAATAAACAGGAATCAGAGCTTTGAATTACAGCATGTTTTCAAGAATAAGAGAACAGGTAGGCAGATACTAGAGGAGTTCTTCCCCACCCTGTATGATTGCACACACAGCCACTGCCTGCCCTGTGTTGTCAATTTAATTAAAAACTTCCAGAATAGACTCTTCCCTCAAGTAGATCATACATGTTCACAGACATGGCAACAACTAATTTTCATTCATGAAATAATTACAAGGATATTTAAGGAACAGAATTAGTACAAAAGAGGAAAAGTTTTACAGAAGAGGCAATGACTGAGCTTGGTTTTCAAGAAGGAATAAGAATTTGTCAGCAGTTGAGGTTAAAGGACATTTTCAGCAATGGGATCAAAATGATCAAGGTAAGGTGGGTCAAAAAGCATTATATTAGTAGTATGGATTCTAATGCAACTCTCTTTCCCTTCCGGAAGATTCTGACCTTCAGTGTTAAGAACTTTGCTTACAACTATCAGTGCTCAGTTTTAGAACACAGGTTTGTATTGAGAATATTATTGATGGATATTCACTGTGTGGAATACAGTGATGAGTAAGGCACAGCTCAAGCTCAAAAAAATTTACAATAGGTTTAGACATAAATGTATGCAAATATATAAGATCACTCAAAATGAAATTCAGGAAATCCTCTGGTCTGGACAGAGTTCTCTATATGGCTGCCAGCAGCTGTCCCTGCTTAGACCAATTAGAGTAAGGAGAGCTTTGCTGCTGCTGCAAATGTTAGCAAATGTCCCTCTACCTGTGGCTGAGTCAACCTGCCTGGTCCTCTGTGTTGACAGTCTGCACTCATTAGGAAGAGCTGACCTCTTTGGCCAGACATCTAGTTGATTGTTTTGGACAATTATAAATTACGTAAATATTTTCTTAAGGCTGAACATTTCTAACAGTTTGGGCAAATACTCTCCAAAGCTTCAGGTGCTGGGTCGATCACCTATTTCCTCTAAAGAAAAAGTCTCATTCCTTCTCTTTTTACCTTTTAAAGCAATATGGGCAAGGTTTGAATTATCTGTTTTTTTTTTCTTTTGGTTTTGTTGAGTGTGGAAGTATTGAAGACTCATGTTAAGAGATCCTTCCCTCTTGAGAAAGCATCTTAAGTCCAATCACATGCCTTCAGATTCCCACCTATGTAATGCCATGAGCCCCTTGTGTAAAACGAAAGCATTAACAAAGGATGAAAACAATCTAAGTAAACACTGAAATTTTTATTATATGAAAAAAATATGAACGGGGTATCCTGTAGTTTAGAATCACAGAAGCATAGATTCCAAGAGACCTCAGAGACCATTTCATCTAATTTCTCATTTTATGATTTAGGGAATTCATTCGCTTATCAAAGTATGATTCCAGGACCAGCAGCATCAGCACCACTTGAGGTTTTTTAAAAATAAAAATTCTTGAGTCCCATCCCAGATCCACTGCCTCAGAAACTGTGGCAGTAGGGCCCAGCAATCTGTATTTTAACAAGCCCTCCAGTTTATTCTGGTGCACATAAAAGTTTGAGAATCACTTCCCTATGTCCTATGAGTAGAATATATTAGTGAGGGCTATTTAGTTTAACTGGATTAAACAAAAAAAAAGGAACATGTTGGCCCATGCAACCACAAAGTTTGGGGAGTAATAATTGGTCCAGATTAATCTGTGAAAAATACATTTTTTCAATGGCTCCAAATTTCCTTCTCCCTCAACTACATACTCCTCTGTTACAGTCGCCCATTCCTTGCTCCCAAGTTACCTACCTAACTTGATTCCCCACTGCTCTTTGACAGGCACCTCACCTAGAGTCTTAGTGGTCTCCTCCCTAAACCTTGACAACACCATACCCATTTCCCCCATTCTCATTTCACCCATGAAGTTTCCCTTGACTGAAACACTTTTCAGTCTCTCAGCCTATAAAAAATCCCACCCAGACTTTAAGAGCAAGCTCAAGTTCTACCAGTTACATGAAAAAGCCTTTGTCTGCTCCAACCCTCTCTTCTAACTTTCTTATTAACCCCTACAACATTTAGTGTCTGACCCACACAACATAGACCTTAATTACATTTCTGTCTTAGGCACTGCTCTGTTGTAAAATAACCCATCTGTGTTAGCTTAAATAAATGGAGATAGTGGTAAGGATTCAGAGCGATTTCATGTAACCCAATTACAGGATGATTAGCTAAACCTCGACAGGCTTGAAAAGTCTTAAATATTAGATAAGAACACTTATTCCTCATGTTCCAATATGAATGAACATATCCTGGTCTCTCTCCTTAACACTCAATCAATTCTCTGACTGGTGAGTTTGGAAGAAGAAACTACACATGCTTCCTATCTTCTCTTTGGGGGCCTTCCTTCTGCAGGGAGCATTCAAGGGCAGGTTCTCACAGCACGGAAAAACAAGTGTGGGGAAGTGAGCAGCACTGCCATTTTCCAACTCTGCCTTTGACTAAATGGGTCAGTTTATTTCTGGGGTGAAGTTAGTGAACCCCTTGTTACTGCAAGACCAAGTTGTTCTCCAAGTAGCCTAATCAATAATAAAGGTGACACTTCTACTTCCATCTGCCTGACTTAATTATCTGTCCCTCAATTGGTCTGGGATTCAGTAGGGATATTATCCACGATCATACTAAAATTTAAATAATAGGCAGCTCTCCTACCCTTCTCTTCTGGAGTTCCGTATTTATGATCCCTGCTGTAAACCGCTCCAATTCATTTCACTCTGAAAACTAACTTCTTTTTAACTTGGTCTTCTGGCTCCTCATTAATTTAGACATTTATATAGAACTGGTGTTGTCATTAGTGACAGAGATTGCTGATTTTCCCGAAAATTTATTCTCCTCTTCTTCACTAGCAGAAAAAATTTTAGGTGGACAAATGGCAGCCCAGAATAAGGAATACATTTCCCATCCAGGTGTGGTCACGTGTTTAATTTCTTACCAATGGGATTTAAGTGAAAGAGCCATGCACAACTTGTGGAAAATATCCTAAATGGGAGAGTTTGAGCTTCTCTTTCAATTTTTTCTTTTGTACTGGTTAAAACACAGTTCTAATGTCTCGAGCTAAGGCAGCTATTTTGTACCATGAGGGAGAAGCAGGGGTGTGCTAGAGCTGGCTCATATGAGCTCAGGAGAACAGATTGTTAAATATTAAGGAATTCTGCAAGCTAGCTATTAAGCCATTGTAGCTTGAAATTGGCCATGGTGGGAGTAAGTCCACCATGAAAATCAGGCAAATGCTACAAATTCAGCCTTTTCTAGAGAGCCAGTTTACCAGCACTCCCACTGGATAGAAGCCACATGTTGGAGATGGTAGAGCAATAACACAGAAGGGGACTGAGTCCCTGATAATCATGAAATGGCTAGCCAGATCAGCCTTGGACTGCCTATGATCCTTGGACTGCCTATACTCAGATGAGAGAAAAACAAGTTTCCATCTTGCTTAGGCATTGTAATTTTTGCTTTCTGCCCCCCAAGGCCAAACCCAATCCTAACTAATACCCATTTGGGGCACTAGGCCCAACTCAACGCTAGCTGACTACAGTTTTAGGGTCATTAGGAAACTGAGAAAGAAAATCTGACTAGTTCAGCTTAGGTCAGGTGTCCGCATTCCAGGTGCAATCTGTGGGGGCCAGAGATGTGAGTTCCATGTACAAACCTGGCCACCTAAACTCATCCTTTTAGCAAGAACTATTGGTTTACACCAGAAAAAAAAAAAAAAAAAGATATGGGCTGAATAGGCATCCCAAACTAGTTCATTTTACTATCATTTAATACATTAGCACACAGATACCTTATCTAATGCCATTCCACACAGCACCTATTCCTTTCAAGCCTATTTGTCTGAATTACTTTCCAAAAACATCTTTCAAATTATTGTTTACATTGTTTCCTATAATTGCTATAGATTTTCCTTTCTTGCCTGAGTGCAGTACACTATACTCTTCAGCCACTGAGCGCTCTACCACGCTACCCTGAGCTAAGTGTCTTCTCTCTCCATTTATTTTATGTTCTGGTAAACGGTTTTGACCAATAATATCTGACAAAAGCTATTCAAATAATGGTGCTATACCTACTAAAAGGGACAAAAAAGAGTATCACAGGAAACCTTCAAATGCCTATTTTATTGCAACTCTAGGCACCTTCAAGGAAACAGAGAATAAAGTTCTTCAGGTAATAAGAGACTTGTAGAAGTCCTTTGACTTTATGGAAAGCCTCAAAAACATCACTGCACTCAGGGAGGATTGACCAACAATCATGTGAATATGTAACTAGAAGGAATACAGAGCTGGAGACATCATGACATCAGCTGGAGACATACCAGGAGATTTGAAGAGACTGAAAAAGCTATTGCCAATATAGTCAGTACAAATGCATTTCCAGTGGACTTTGCTATTATGATCTTTTTATAATGTTGATTCATTTAGAGTACCCAAATTCAAGGACACACCCCAGCACTAAAATGCATGTACTTAAAATGTATATACATGTGTATATTTCATTTCTGGGTTGATATTATATATGTAGAGCCCAATGGAGAACACGTACATGTGCCTCAAGTGAGGCCACCTTCAGACTCCTTCCCACAGAATTAAGACTATCCATCAGGTAAAGAATTTTGACAGAACATAATTAGCAGCAATTACGGGAAAAATAAAACCCTTTCATGTCTATATCCTAAAACAAGGAAAGATTCTCACTAAACTGGTTATGCATGTTAATGTTTGCACTCCTTGAATGTTAGTTTAAGTGTTGCCTTTCCTAAGAAACACAGTTATGTTTCCAAGGAGGTTTTCGTGGAGACAGAAGGTGGAGCAGGGAAGTAGTACAAAGTGACTGCAGTATTTGAAGGTAATAGTACAATATATCTTCATCAAGAGCCAGACACACCTCAAGATAACAGGTAAATAAATAATTCAAAACAGGAGCCTCCCATCACCAGACCAAGTCCCAACCAACCAAATCACATTCATCATTTGAAAGTCTTCTGTCACAAAGGTTACTGGGCTTATGATGTGGGTTTTGACCTGATGGCTGTCCTCATAACTGCGAGTTAAATGAAATACATTCAAAAGTAACCAAATAAAAATCTTCATGTGGATGGAGAACCAGAGAGAATTTGGTGACCGTAGCGAGTCAAACACCATTTTCCCCTCCTTTCCTGTAATGCAGTAAGACTCAAGAGAAGGTCCAGAATTTATCAAACCCAGGAATAGTACCCTACAATTCAACACCGAAAAGATGGGTCATAAATACTTATAAAGTTTTCCCATTTTGTTTACCAATAATGTTGATACAACTAAAATGTTACAATAAATAACTCACATCTCAAGACTCAGGGCCAAATTATTTTCACATATCTCTAGTTTGCTGCACAAACAACCACCTTTCCCAGAGGCCTGAGTTCCTAGGTTGACAGATGAGATGACTCCAAGATGAGAGTCCCCAGCTTCAGGCCAGCACCATAGCCTTAGGTAACTGTGATCTGAGGTGTTTTTGAAGTTTCTCCTACCCTCCCACCTCTGGGCTAAAGCTTTCTTTCCAGTGGGTCTGAAAAGTAGTGTCTGAAATTCTCAGCATTCCTGTCATTCCCTAAGGGCTGAGACAGCTCTCTAAACATTCTTGCCCACAGGCACCTGAGGAATTAGGCCACCAGCTCTGCAGTGCAAAGCCAACAGGAAGTTAAGCGCAAAGGGCAGCAAGTGTATTTGGGCAGATGACAGGGAGGCCTAAAGGAAACATGAAGGGTGGAGGGCACAAGAAAAGGAGCTTGGTCTACATAAGCAGTTTGCCCTGCAGACGTTCCAGCACTCACCATGACCACCTCGTGTGGTGACGCGCCTAGGAATGGAATGCGGGCCAGGAGAGGGGAAGCTACAACAAAGTTGTAGAGCCTGAAAAGGAACCCGGGCTCTTGTAAAAATCCCGAATAAAGAATTTTAGCTAGAATCACCTGCTAGAAGCCTGGAAAGAAATGTTTTCACTGGGGCCCTAACTGGATCTCAGAAGCCCTAACTTACTAGAGCTTCAGAGTTGCTGAGACGAGCTACACTGGCAAAAACCCTCTCCCTTTACCTTTCTCTCTCCCTCCCTCCTTCTTTCCCCTCACTCTTTCTTTCCCATACAGTCCGGGAGTTTATTTGGATAAATTTTTGGAGAACTGGGGTGCATTTTTAAGCCACAGACAAACCACTAGAGGGCAATGTCATCACTAATGGCTTAAACTCTCCTGATTTCCTCTGGCTTCAATATTCAGGGAGGTCCATCCACACATCCTGTGACAGGATATTTCAGAACTTTTCCTTCAATTCTCATTGTAAATAAACAACCTCAGGGTGGAGACAACCAGATGCACATCACAGCAACACACAGCATGAATTAGGCAGGCCAAATTTCTGGTATATCTGGAACAATGTTGTCTAATTTTGCAGTGCAGTTCAGAATCTAGAGCATAAACTTTTTGTCCTTCTGAATATCTGCCTGAATTTTGTAATTTCTCTCAAATGTTATCTATCCCTAAGAGCAAAAGGAACCTTTCAAAGAAATGAAGAGTTAAATAATCCAGCACAGCCTATTTGTACAAGATTCTGTTTTGCTTCCATATTCAAGTTACAAATATTTGGTGTGGTCAAAAGCTATCAGTAGAGTAGTCATATATGTAAACATGGGGACCAAGGGCATTTCCCCTGGCTTGAGGAACTAGAAGTGTAAATCGGGTCCCAGTAAATTTGGTCCTAGCTTGTGTGCTGAAGATCCAGGTGAAATTGTAAATCAGAAAGTATTAAGGAGACGCAGCAGTCCCCAACCTTTTTGGCACCAGGGACTGGTTTCATGGAAGACAATTTTTCCACGGATGGGAGAGCCGGGGACGGGGGTGGCGGTCAGGCAGTGATGTACGGCCCGGTTCCTAGCAGGCCATGGACCAGTACCGGGCCACAGTCCAGGGGTTGGGGACTGCAGAGGTAAAGGACAGAACAGGTTTTCTACGGACAGGGAGATTGCTGTCCCCAGCACTGGTGCTGTATTTCTTCAGACAACTAACATCTGCTGATATCAAGCTTATCCTCAGTTTATCAGCAGAGGCAGATAAGGTGAGGAAAATATTTGTAGGCAGAGAGCTTTCTGGAATTTTCCTACAGTGCTGAAATACCATCCAGAGACCAGTCATATTTGGACAATGATTGCTATGTTATTTTTTCTATCTCTTGTATTTTCACTGCTATATAATAATATTAACACTCTTTACACAAGGTCAGTACTGTTTACCTAAGAGTTTCCCAAAGGTCTCTCTTCTCCTTTCCTATCCTCTCCCCTCAAAGGGTCATGAGCTCACAATATGTTTCTGAGGGGAAAAATGTAAAAGGAAAAGTCTATTAAAATTAGTCGGGTGGGGACTGTAACTCAGCAAACCTGCATTTCCTAGGGGTAAGGTAGAGCAAAAAAAAAAAAAAAAAAAACTAGTTCCAAGGTTTAAAGATTACAATTCAACAGAAGACTCCCAGGGTTGGGCCAACACTGTGTTCCAAAGCAGGCAAAGAGAAAAAAGTACAGAAAAACAAACAAGGATGGAAGTGTGGTATAGTAGGGCGCACAGTGAATAGAAGAAAATGCTATGGAAGATGATCCCTGACCTAGCGATACCTGACTAGGTAGACTGTTGACAAAAGGTGGAGATGGATAAAAGAGTTTTGCAGAAGGCACCCTTGCCCTCTACCTACCTACTCACAACCCCAGGCACATTATCAAGAAGGCATCATGGCCTTTTTAATGGACACTGTTTACAGGACTGTGCCCCAGGAAAGTAGGGAACAAACACCTTTTCTCTTTCAGATCACCTTTACAAATCCGAGATTTGGCACATTGGGACGAATAAAAACAGACAGCTAGGAAAGGGTAAACAATGGATGAGATTCCAGCTGTAACTTGGCTAAATAGAGTTGTTTCAGTACCTGACGACCTGGGTTCAGTCTGTATTATTCTGAATGTATAATTGATGTGGTCCGTCTGTTTCCAGGAAAAGAACTTTTGTTTTGCTTTTTTTTTTTTTTTTGGTCCACTTTCACTCAGAATGAATGGCTTTCTCATTAGGCAATGTTCACATGCCCTCAGAAAATGTGCCCGGAATAGAAAGACTCCCCAGAATCACAGATTAAAATGCCAGCAGAGTTGAGTATGTTCTTCTCAATTTTGAGCTAGTTAAATGAGAACTCACGCCGTTCTCTACGCAGGGAACTTCTCAGGTAACACTATTTAAGCCATGGAACCACCTACTTAGTGTGGTTATTAAGATCCTACAGCACTCTGGTGAACAGTGTTGTGGATTGGCAGCCAGAACATCTTTTCCCATTCCAGCCTCTACATTTCCTGGATTTACAGAAGGAAAGCAACTAGGACAGCTGTAGGTCTTCCCACCCATTCCGCATATTTACTGAGCACCTATTCAATGTGTGAGGCACTGGAAGTGCAATAATATACAAGATCTAGCATAGTCCTTGCCTTCACAGAGTTTAGAGTTATGGAGGAAACAAACCAGTAAAAAGGCAATTATAACTGCATAGCCACTAGCATGGCTACCATCAAAAAGAAAAAAAGAAAAGAAAGAAGAAAGAAAAGAAGTGTTGGTAAGGATGTGAAGCAATTAGAACTGTTATGCACTGTTGGTAGAAATGTAAAATGGTACAGCTGCTGTGGTACAGTCTGCAATTCCTCAAAAAGATAAACATAACCATCCGATGCTGCAATTCCACTCCTTGGTACATACCCGAGAGAACTGAAAACACATGATCACACAAAAACTTGTACACAAATATTCATAGAAGCATTGTTCGTAATAGCCAAAAAGTGAAAACAACCCAAATGTCCATCAACTGATGAGTGGATAAACAAAATGTGGTATATACACAATGGAATATTATTCATCCATAAAAAATGAGTACTGATACATGCTACAACATGATGAAACTTAAAAACCTCATGCTTAGAGAAAGAAGCCAGGCACAAAAGGACAAATACAGTATGATTCTGTTTATATGAAATGCCCAGATTAGGCAAACCCAGAGACTAAAAAGCAGATTAGTAGTTCTCAGGGGACTGGGGGAAAAGGGAATGGGGAGCGGCTGTCAGCAGGTGTGTGGGGGGTTCCTTCTAGGGGTGATGAAAATGTTCTGAAATTATACAGTGGTGATGGTTGCAAACTTTGTGAATATATAAAAAAAAAAATTGCACTGAATTGTGCACTTTAAAGGGGTAACTTTTATGGTATGTGAATTACATCTCAATAAAACAAGGCAATCCAATGTGATAAGTGCCACATTAGAAAGAGTGCTGCTCTACATATTTGGGGTAGTGCAAGAGAAGGGGTTCAGAAAGGTTCTTGTCTAACTGGTATGTGACGGTTTTTAAAAGAAAAAAAAAAGGCTTCCTGAAAAAAAGTGACTTTTAAGCAGAAATCATAAAAGTAGGAGAAAGAAGGACAAAAGAGGAAGAATGGATCAATGCTAAAGGCACAGGAGAACACGCCCAGTGCTGAGGGGAGAGAGCACACGGTACATCTGGGGGACAGTAGTCCTGCTGGGCTGAAACATGATGTTTGCGGTGACAGTGGAGAGAAGAGAGGCTAGGGCTAGAAGGAACTAACAAACCAGGCTAAAGAATCTGGATTTTACCTTAATTATAACAGGAAACCTTCGAAAGAGCTAAAGCCTGAGAGTGACAAGATCTGATTTGTTCTCCAGAAAAGGTGTTCCAAATGCAACGTGGACAATGGACTGTAGGTAGAGCAAGAACAGGGGCAGGGAGATTAGCCTGGAGGGTATTGCACTAACACAAGTCAGAACTGACCAAATAGAGAAAGTTGGAAGGTACAGGGGAAGTGCTTCCAAACTCCCTGACATGCTCTGCCAACTATAACAGCACTAGGCTCCACCAGGAAGCAACATGTGGTTTCATAAGGAGATAGTGATGATGCTGAGGCTGCCCACGTGCCTCCCAGCAGACCCTCCTCCTGCTTTTGGTCCAAACTTTATCCTCACCATTTGCAATGGAAAGATAGTCTACTGTAGTGAGTATAGACTTGAGAGTCAGAAACACTTGAGTTCAAATTCTTACCCTGCCATTCCAAGCTTAAGTGGTAAACCACTTAATCTCTGATCTCAGTTTCCTTAATTTGAAATGAGGAGGAGAATAATGTATCTCAGTTTTGTGCTGAAGATTATATGCGATTACATACCTTAAAAAGCCTTGCACCAGGGCTGCCATATAGTAGGAGCTCAATAAATGTGGTTTCTGTACCATTCAAGCCCTCTGGGATTACAATTCTGTAGTTACAACCATAATTCTTCAATGCAAGCATGACACCAAAGGGTGAATAAATATGCCTTAGGCCTGGTATTATCAAAATTTTAGTGAGGTAAGAAAGACTATTCCACTGTCATCCTAGAAAGAGGTATTCGCCAGTTGACAAACGTAAGTTATTTGCATCCATGGTTCCTTAAATACTATTTTGAAGTCAAATGTATTTAAATTAATTCCTAAAAGGAAAGATCTGAGAACTCCTTAGACAAGTTATCAAAGTTGCCTTGTTTATGCTCAAGCAGGAAGGCCAAAGTTCCAGGTAAGGGCGCTCCTTTCTAGAACTCAGCATAACTCCAAGGCAGCAGACCATATAAATAGTTTGAGGCACTGAACAAATGGAATGCTGTCTGGAATGATAATGTGGAAAGAGTTCATGTAAACACAGCAGGCCACTCAATTTAAAGAAACACATTTTAAAAGCTACCTAGAGCTTTCTAGGCACAAGTGTCTTGTTGATGTTTTCACATAGAAAGGAACACATTTCAAAAACAGGCAAGGATAGAAAAAGTATCAAAATGTATTTTAACATCTTAATTAAGGAGCTGATTGCTATAAGCACTAGCACCTATGTCTTGACTCTCTTCCTTAACCAAGTTGCAATTCCTAGGGATAAGACATAATTTTAATACTGATCTAATACGGTAAACAATTCCCCAAAGCTTTGAAAAGACCTCTCTCTCTCTCTCTCTCTCTCTCTCTCTCTCTCTCTCTCTCTCCATATCTTTCATGTATTTGAAAAATGTTTGCCTTTCCCCCTTTTCCCATACTATGAAGTAAAATTTGATCCCCCCAAAATAACAACCTTATTAAAAATGTTTCTTTCGTTGCTCATCATTGCAATGGATTTCAGAAAGCACAAGGTGGCAGAAGCACACTAGAAATGCCACTGAAATAAACTAGGGCAACTTGATCATGAAAACTGCATTAAAATCTTTTTTTTTTTTTTTAATAAAAATAGTAGAGGCCCTCTCCATCATAACAACAAACATGCTCAATGAAGTTTGGAAAATGTGATAGGTAGAAAAAGGAAAGAGAATTTTACCACTCAAAGATATGGACAAATGTTTAGTTCTTCCTCCCACTGTAATTATTGTGACTTTATCAAATATGCAACTTTACATCCTCCCTTTTAAACTTTAACAATGGGAGCACTTTCAAATCTTATTTATATAAACATCTTTTTGTTTCACAAAAAATATAAGGCATCTCCATGTGTCCATATTTTTAAAACTCTTTCAAAAGATCTCTGATTAGAATGTGGCTTATTTTATTTAGCCATTTTCCCACTAGCAACAATTACTTGAAGTTAAACATTTATCAATAGTACCTGAACGGCCGGGCGCGGTGGCTCACGCCTGTAATCCTAGCTCTCTGGAAGGCCGAGGCGGGTGGATTGTTTGAGCTCAGTTTGAAACCAGCCTGAGCAAGAGCGAGACCCCGTCTCTACCAAAAATAGAAAGAAATTAATTGGACAACTAAAAATATATAGAAAAAAACAGCCGGGCATGGTGGCACATGCCTGTAGTTCCAGCTACTAGGGAGGCTGAGGCAGAAGGATCGCCTGAGCCCAGGAGTTTGAGGTTGCTGTGAGCTAGGCTGATGCCACGGCACTCACTCTAGCCTGGGTAACAAAACGAGACTCTGTCTCAAAAAAAAAAAAAAAAATAGTACCTGAACAAATAAACTTACATTTTTAAAATGCCATTTCCAAAAAAAAAAAAAAAAAAAAACCCATACAAATAAAAACAGTCATCTGAGAGAATTAGAACTAAACAAACAAAATAATAACTTTTCTTTTATTCCAAAACAGAGAACAAAATCATGGCATCCTTACTGTTCAAACAGCATTCATTCTTAAGACCTTTGTAACTCCAATTAAAAAGTACAGAATAAATTACTTTTTGAGCTGGGCTGTAGGTACTTGGACTTCTAATTTCTTACTTTTCAAACCTTTATCTACAGGGAGAGAGATAGTGTATGAAATCATTTTATATGTAGGAAATACTTCA
>RJWJ010019811.1:0-29816 GCA_004363605.1 Indri indri | reverse complement strand
AATTGGGAATGAGATTAAATCTGAGAAAGGGTATAAGTAAACCCAAGATGGAAATGGAGAGTGAGGTACAGCAGTAATGGAGAAGTGGAAAGTTGAAGTTGAATGATGACATTGTTTTAAGTGTTTGAGATTGCAACAGATGGAATACATAAGAGTGTTCCAATGTATGGAACTATATATGATGCCTACAGTTCATTCATTCAGTGAATATTTGTTAAATATCTTTTACATGAAATCATTGTTCCAGGTGCCGGGAATATCACAGTGCACAAAGTAGGTCAAATCCTACACTCAAGAAGTTAACACTTCTAAAGGGCAGTGGTGGAAGGGCAGGATATAGTACTTTCTATCATAATAAGTTATATGCTAGAATTTTCAAGGTTAGACATAATAAATTATATGCTAGAAAGTACTATGGGTAAGAAAATAACTAAGAAGTTTGGTTTAGCTGCAGTCCGGATGAATTACTCTAAAGCAAAATTCATTGCCTCTGTCATCTGAGTGGCATGTTGAACAGTTGAGCTTCTCAAAGGCGTGGTTAACTGGATTTATACCCATAATTTCACTCAATATTAAAATACTAATTTACTTAAATTAACATTATATAGATTAAACCAGTTTTTAAAGAAACACATATACCTGGCATAAGTTAGTACTTATTTTACTAATCTTTTACTGTTTACCACATTTACCTAATCTAGTCCTAGCTCTGTGCCTGTATCTGAATTAACAGTGCACCTACAATATTTTTAAATAGATGGTATTTTTTTGTCTGGTCTTGTTCCTGGCTTGGAGTCCTCTCGCAACCCCTTCTAGGTGTTAAAGCTCCTGTACTTTTCCTTTAACTGGAAATCTTTTCAAGCTGTCTAATGTGGCTACACTCTATTCAACATGCTTACTTTGTATTTATTTGAATCATGGAAAAATTGCTTTATGCTCCATTTAGCTCCTCAAAGGCTAGAAAGGAGAGATTACCACCACAGCACACACACAGGTCAGTATCCCAAATCCAGCCTTAATTGTTCTCTTCTAATCACCAGTAAAACCTTCCTCCTTCTATCAGGTATTTGTTTTTACTGATTAATTGCTACCATCTATTTAAAACTAATTTCCTTAGAAACTCCTCTAGCTGACTTCTTAATGATGTTTTCCCCAAGTCTGGCCACTGTCGGAGAACTTACTTGGTATTAAAAAGCTTATACTTCTTTTCCCATAAATATTTTAATACTTTAAAATGGATCATAATGGACTTTAAAGCAGATATGATAGTTTGAGGTACAAAAAGCAAATTGCAGGGTGGTAGGGGAGACAGAAAAGAAAATTCAAAAGAATGTGGAGAAAATACATGTGCGTTTATATTTCTATAGTAACATCATGATAAAGTTCACCTGTAAAATTCTTGAAATGAGGGTAGGTAAATGGTAAGGAATTTTAGATGAGTATTCATTTAGAATGTTGAATTCAGATGATTAAATCAAAAATGGAAGGATGAAAAAATGGAAACATGAGTATCTACTGACTTACGCTTCTGTGTATTCTCTTAATTCCTGCTGAGAAAGAAAAGCTTAAGAATGGGTCTCTTTCCTCCAGGACACTACAGAAAGTTTGTAAGTATCGCCTGGTAGAATTTATAATCTTGAAAAATAATGAGTTTAAGCAGGAGTTTATAATTTGCTGATTATTAAACTAAGGAATATTCGGGGGATGCCTGCGTTGGTTTTTTGTAAGTAAACCTGCACTTTGTGGGTTAATGTGATGCAGCTACACTTAAAGGAAGAATTTAGTTATAAAACTAACTACTAAGGTATAAAAACTTAGAGACTCTCAAAGCAAGTGGTTTTCCTACATAGCTTACACCCTAACAAAACCAAATCACATCCCAGTGTGGAAACGGGGACTCAGGGCCTCCCAAGTATCAGTGTGGCACGTGTGGTAGTTCCTTTCTGGCCTCCTGTCTTAGTCATTAGCAAACTGTGATGTTGGATCATATTTACATGTTATGTGAGTGTGAGCGACAATTTGGCCTTTTGTGCTCACACACCTGCTCATCCCAGCCCTTGCCCTTCTGTGGGTTACTTTCTTTTTTCTCTCCATGAGGAAATGGGTACAGAGACAGTCAGAAAATATAGGCAGAGAGACTCAACCTAACTCTTTTGACCTCCTTCCAGATTCTTGAAAAAGTGTAAAATTTTTTTCCAAATAAAAATGTATAAGAAGTATAATTTTATTAGCATACATTTATTGTAGACTTCTAAGTGTTTTAATGGTTTTAAAATATCTTCAAATTCTTCTGATACCTCTTCCCTTGAATATGGGCCAGACTTAGTGACTCACTTCCAACAGATAGAATGTGGCAAAGACGATGCTATGTGACTTCCAAAGCTAGGTCACAGAAGGGACACAGCTCCTGCTCTTGTTCTTGTGTTGCACACTAGGGAAAACCAATTACCATGCTATAACAACACTCAAGCAGCCCCATGGAGGGACCCACAGGGAGAAAAACTGATACCTTCTGCCAAAAGCCGGCACCAGCATGCCATGAGAGTGAGCCACATTGGAAGCAGACCCTTCAGCTTCAGTCAAGCTGCAGATGACTACAGCCCTGGACAGCAACTGACTGCAGCCTTATGACAGGTGTCAAGCCAGAACTGCCCAATCAAGTGCTCCTGAATTCCTGATTCTCAGAAACTGTGAAAGACAGTAAGTGTACACTGTTTCTTTAAGTCACTAAGTTTTTGGGTGACAGCAATAGATAACTAACATGGATTTGACAAGGGGTGCTGCCAGAAGAAAAATGTGGGATTGATGTTGGGCCTGGGGTGAGGGTAGGCAGATACTGAAAAGACTTTGTTGAGTGTATGAGCAAAACCTAAAGGGCTCTGGAGAGATTACAGACATCTGAATGCCCCCAAGGAGGCTTTCGGGAGGGCTTATAGGAAAGTGAGGAAAATTGTTTTCTGAAACTAGAGAAAGGGGATTCTTATCAAGTAGTGGCAAAAA
Organism: Indri indri; assembly: GCA_004363605.1. Taxonomy (NCBI): domain Eukaryota; kingdom Metazoa; phylum Chordata; class Mammalia; order Primates; family Indriidae; genus Indri; species Indri indri. Next base: position 26,816 of record RJWJ010019811.1, on the reverse strand, counting down.
GTTTGGCAACATCATCATCTGCGGTAATATAGAAAAGGTATCTTAATGAATTGGGTTATCTAGTTAAGGAGGTTTCTGGGGAGCAGGTCGAAGGTATCCCCTGGTTTCTTCTTGTTGCTTTGAAAAATGAAAGAGGAGAGAGACAAGCTAAAGAAAAATTATAACACATAAGGCAGCCAGGACCTGGTGGGTTTGAAAATTCCTGGCCTCTTTGGATGGCAAACAATGCTAAAATGAAAAAAAAATTGGATTTTGAGCAAAGAGTAAATACAGGGTACTCACAGCAATTTATAGTGTAAAGATGAAGCTGAAGGTGTGACTATAAAATTATTTGTTGTGAAACCAAGGAGCCATCTGGTGAGAGAAAAAGCCCTGTAAAGAATTTAAGAGTGGACAACCTCGTGAGAAACCCCGAGCCGGAACCACTTAGCCAAGCCACTCCTGCATTTTTAAACTACAGAATCCGTAAGAGATAATAAATATTTATTGCTGCCTTAAGCCATTAAGTTTTGGTTTAATTTGCTAGGCAGCAACAGATAACGAATACTCTAAGCTGCCATTGACCTTTAATTATTCTAAAATCAATGAGGAGATGTCTGGCCTCACTGCAGATTTAACTGACTTGACTAGGCCCTCTTCCCTATTCTAACATATGAAAATGCTGGGAGAGAATACCAAAAACTTGAAAAAAAGGTCATGCAACTAAGAGAAAATGGAATCCCTAGATAACAAAAACCTAGAGAGGAATCACAGTCTTACTGGCAAGGGTAAACTGAATTCACTAACTGGGCGCATTGAGGTTTTTTATGAGCTATGGGATCGTGTGCAGGATGAGACTGAAACATCCAGGCAGGGACAGAAGCAGAGGTCACTAGCATAAGGCCAAGAGCCTGTACGTGTGTACTCTCTTCACAGAGTATGAAGTTCTACTTGCCAGCCTGGAGAAGCAACAAAGAAACTTGTTGAATAGTCAAGACTTTTTCATCCACTGATTACTGTCTCTTCCTTTGTAAGGGAGAGTTAATGCTGAGGTTATTTTCTCCAAGTAACAAACTTAACGGCAAAGCTCATTCTCATGTGGTGTGTCTTCTCTCCACTGACTGATGGATTGATTGATCAACTGATGTGTGTATCTACTTTAATATTAAGAGATAAGACCATTATCATGAGAATATGTATTATTTATTAAAGTGAAAAATGACAGTCGTTTGCTCATGGAAAGTAAGTTTGACTTGGCTGATTCTTTTGACAATGAGGCAGGGTTGGGACTAGGAAGAGGCAAATGAAGTTCCTGGGGCACAAAATTTAAGGAACTGTCAAACTCAGCATGATACATCTTTAAATATTGCACCCAAAGCACCTTACTTGCCTCACCCCAGTCCCAGATCAACCTTTGTAATAAGGTTACATGGTGGAAATTTTCCATACATTGAATGAGCTAAATAAGCATGTCCACAGTATTAAAGATAGTATATTCAAAACAAATGATAAAATAGGTGATAAAATGAGCATTTTATCAAAACTATTTTATTGACAAAAATTATTAAAATGACAATGTTTCCATTTTTCTAACCTAGTTTGATTATAATGGCATTAAACAAAGTGCCAAAACATGAGAAAGAAATACTTCTATTTCATGGTTTTTTGAAAATCTTTGATAAAAATCATTCTGACTTTCCAGAAGTTGAAAAAGTGAATGATTCAACTGACTGGATAAGAAATCCTTTTGCAAATCAGGTGTTTTCCAATTTTAAACAAGTTTGAAATCAAGTTTAATAGTTTATGGGATTTTTGTTACATATAAATTTCAAAGAATTGCATAACATTGTTCTTAAAGTTTTCTTTTATTTTCATCTACTTATTCATAAATTAGCTTTCTTGGGCTTATATCTATACAAATGAGTTGTAACTCAATGATAACCTAACAGAAACATTCAAGAGCTAGAGTAATTTGGCCATAAGAAATAAAAGTAACTCATATTTTGTTTACCCATTTTAATTTATTTTTATTTTACTATATTTACCTTTTTTGCACAGAAGTATGGCAAGGTAATATATGAAAACCTTGAAACTTAAAAAAAGTTACGTGAGATAAAATGTGGGGCTACTGGAATGGAAATTTGAGTTAATGAAAAAATGATGTAAAATTGTGACTTAAAAATTATATTTTCCAAATTTTTTAAAATGCATAATAGTGGGTATTATCTAGCTATAGTTTCAAAAGTTATGTAACAGTTACCTTACAGTTAAAAAGTGACTATAATTGTATTTACTTAGTTACAATTGTTAAATATTTTGGTAAATTTTATATTGAAGTATATACAGAATAATGTGGAAAAATGTTATGTGTACAGCTCAAAGAGTTTTAACTAAGTTGACATCCTCTCATGTTATCAAAACCCAGATCAAAACCAGCACCTAAGAGACTTCCTAATGCCACCTTGTGGTTATTAATCCCTCTACTACTATGTGACTTTCCTAACTTCCATCACCATACATTGGTTTTGGCTGTGAAATGGTTTTATTTTGTGTCAGTGTTTTTAAGACATTGAAAATTGCAAACTTGGCAACTCTTTTAGCTTATGATGAAAAAATATACCTATCAACTTAAAAGTATCTGAATGTCCATATATATTTGTTTAATTAGGGGTCATCTGAGCCAGTGCAATATGACAAGAAAAAGAAATGAGGTGGGAGGCAGGAAGGAAAAAGAAAAGAAGAAACACAGACAGAAAGAAGATGTCGGAAACAGGTAATATGAATCTATGTCTTAAGTTCAAATCTTGAAAATATTAAAACTAATGAGAAATTTTAGCAAAGTTGGTAGACATAATATTAATAAAAAATGGATAACATTTTATGTATAAAGAATAAATAATTGAAAATAGTCATAGTGTCAACTAAAGAGAACAGTAATAATAAAACATCTTGGTCACAATGAAAATACACACATGATAAGATTCTTAGGAATTAATCTAAGAAAGTCCTGTAATACCTGTATGAATAAAATTACACATGAAATCAAAGAAGTTCTAAAGAAAGTAAAGCATATATTTTAAATATAAGGATAAAATGTATCAATTCTCCTCAAATTAATCTACAATTTAATATATTTTATAGTCAAATTCCAGTTATAATATTTTTGGTACACAGTGAGCTTCTCCTAAAATTCATTTTGAAGCATAAAAAGCCAAGAGTTGCCAAAACAATTCTGAAGAAGTAGAATATGTTGGGGTTACTTTTCCTACCTGATAATGAGACATATTATAAAGCCATAGTAATTATACTAAACAGGGTGGTATTAGACAAAGAAATAAAGTAGAGAATACAGAAACAGATCTATAAATATAACAATTGTGAGGTTAAAAAACACTGTTAAAAAGGCAGTCTGCAATGAATTGCTTTAGACGGCTATTCATACAGAAAAAGATAAATTTAGATCACTTATTTAATAACATAGGTAAAATAAATTTCATGTAGAGAAGACATTTTTAAAAAAGATTCCGAAGAATTATAAACCATAAAGACAAATCAATAAACTCAACTACATTAAAAGTGAAAACTTTTATAACAACAAAATAAATCTTGATAAACGTTTAAAAACAAGTGCAGATCAGAATATAACATTTGCAAGCATGTGCAAATGATATTAATAGGAAAGCTGCAGAAGAGAAAAAACAGAAGTCTAATAAACATGTAAAACATTTAATATCACTATGAATCATGAAATAAAAATTAGAACAATGAAATACATGTTCACTCTCAAATGAGTGACGGCATTAAAAAGTCTGAAAATATCAACTGATGATGGGAATATGTAGAAGTACAAACTTTTACACATTCCCGGTGGGTGGGGAATTGGTTCTATCAATGTGGATAACAATTCGAAAGTATTATTTATATATTATAAGCAGATATGTTTACATATGTGTGCATATATATTATATATATGTGATATATGCATGTCTCATGTGTAATATATATATATGAATATGTGGGCACATTTGTATGCAATGCAGGTATGAAATATAAGGAAACATGATCACCAGATTCAGTAAAGTCACATTCCTGGGGAGGAAAGAAGTAAAATGGTTTTTAAAAAGGATGCAAAGATACTCCACAGCATCTGTAATGTTTCAGTTTTTGCAAAAGATTCTGAAATAGAAAATGCAAAATGTTGACATTTATTTTTCTGGTTATGTGGGTGTTATTTTATTCGTACTTTTTTATGTGTCAGAAATATTTTATTAAAGAAAACAACAATGTTTCTTTTAGTCTTTATTTTATTAACAAAAAAATCTGTGTTGATGTTTTATTTATAAACATAAAAATGGAACATAGACAAGTATCTCAATTTCAGCATACAACTTATTCCTGGTAATTCTTTGAGTTGTCTAATACCAGTAAAATCATGATATACATATACGCATAATTTCTAATGGGAACAATTATACTGATACAATTGTTAATTAAACTGATCCAGAATCTTGAAAGGTAGATGAGAGGAAAAACTTCTTTCTATATCAAATTGTGATCGGTATACAACCACTATTCTTATTATGCATATTAAAGTTAGAAGAGAAAAACTCAAAACTTACAGTAAGCATTATATCTATAACCTATAAAATGACATACTGATGACACAACCCAGTTGCTAACGTAGCATAATTATTTGTATAATTTTTATCTAAGCAGAAATAAAATAGCTTGAGGTTTTTAAAGAACAATTTGCATACCAATAAACATTCATTTTGCTCATGGTTCTGTTCTGCTGATTTGGACTGGGATAGGCTTGTCTTTGCTGGGCTTGCTCATGTATTTACGGTCAGCTGCAGATTTACTAGGTTGCTCTGCTGAATGTGGCTGGGCATGCTCACATATCTGGATACCTAGGGGTTGGCTGGCTGTTGGCTGATCTAGGCTGGCTTTGTCTGGGACATGCGAGCAACTCTGCTGTGCTCCCAGTGTTTCATCCTCCAGCGAGCTGGCCTTCAAAATTCTTTTGGTAGTGGTGGAGGTTTAAGAGCTCAGGAGTTTTAAATTAAACAAAACAAACTAAACACAGTGCAGGGTTATAACCATCCTAATCAAAAATTTATCCAAGTTTAACTATATACATAGATATGTCAGAGGAAGATTTATTCTAAAGTCTGCCAAAAACCAACTGACAGTACAAGTTAATGAGTTGTCAGTCTCTAAGGTATTACAATTTGGGGTATAACATATTTGAGCCTGTGAGTTTTTCAATTAAAGTTTTAAAGGTTATTTATTTAAAGAATGGTATTTAAGACAATCTTAATTTAGTGTATTTTGGAAAAAATCCACAGCCCTTTAATGATCTATGAAACGTGATTTGAAAAGAGCAATAATTCATTTCACTGATGAGAAGACTGAGACCCCAAAAAATCAAGTGACCTGCTCAAATGCTACACTTTTGAAGCTGAAGATTCATGACAAGGACCCCAATCTGCTGTGGCCCATTTGGTCTTTTTCTATCACACCGTAAAATGTATCTATTGGAAATACCCAAGCTTTTCTGTTTAAATAAATATATAAAGTTGTATAACACCTAGAAATAACTTGTCAAAGTAAACAGAAGGGTTGAGAACAAACACAAAAACTTTTTTCTGAAAGTGTATAAATGTCTGATGAACACATCCTTTTGGAAGAAGAATATGTTCTGTGCATTACGAGTTACTTAGATTATTGTGTTGGTAGTACAATATACTGCAAGCTACTCAAGCCTTATGTCTGCTTACATTTATCACCACATTAATTTGATTATGTTTGAACAAAGGAATATACTCACTGATGTGCTGGTGGATATTTAACAACTGGTTCTCTGAAAACCCAAAGTAGCCATTATTTATAATGTTTATTGATTTTTGTAATATAAATACTTCTATTATGGCTGATTTCAAACTGTCAGCATGATGACACTGAACACAAAGTTGGGAAGAGATGCACACAGTAGGCTCTGCTGGGCCAGTGCAGCATCTCCAGCATATCACTCAGTCTTTTTCCTGAGTGGTTTGTTTTAATGCATGCCAATCTACACAATTTCATCAACAATTCAGATTTGTTTATGTGCATAGACAACCTGACTGATTTAAATCTCTTTCTCTAAGATTCTTGGTTGTGTTGCTATTGTCATCATGATGCTACCTTCAGCCCTCTCTCTCTCTCTCCTTACAAGGGGGTGAGATATAGTTCTGGTAATATAACTCCTGAGACTATTTCCGTATGTGGAAGCTAGAATAATAATATCTACCTTTTCTACTTCATGATGTATTGAATATAAAATGCTTCACAAATAATGATTAATTTTCTCTTTCTTATTATTTACTTTTTTCCTCTGGCACAATAATTTTAATTCAGAGCCTTAAATTTTCTTCTTTCCAACTCTGTGTTCAGTGTCATTATGTCAATACGTTACACGCAGAGATATTTCAGTTTAATGAGATCTAGCTAATGAAGGCAACTCACCTTTGATGAGCTGGTAAAACCTTTTGTCTAGTTCTCAAAACGGCAGGGTTGCTGTCAGTTAACCATGCCTTAACCTTCAGCTTCGTGGTTGAATGCTTCAGTTGCTTTTCTTTCCAAGTCAATGGAGCCAATTGGTCCACTGACCTTTATGACAATGAAAATAACAAGGGGAGTTGCATATTCTGTTTTTCCTTTTACCTATTTGAACGTTTATCAAAACTGACTCTAGTGTATTTTTAGTGAGGTATCCACAGGGGTGTGGGTATGTTTCAATTTATGTATTTGGGAGGAGGATGGAGTCTGAGAGAGGACTCTGCTAAAAAAGTAAACTTTGTGGAAGACGATTATCATGTTTCTAGAAACTAATTCTTACTTGTGTGCTATGGACAACGAAAATATTTAGGCCTATTTCACTGACCTCACTTATCATGTGTTTTTTTCTTTGCAGCATTTGGTGTGATCATTGACTGGCTCCTTGAAACTGTCTTCTCTATAGTTTTCTTGACGCTGTCTCCATAACTCTCCTCCTGTCCCTTCAGTTTATCCTTATCAATTGCTTTGTTGGACTCCTCTTTCTTCGCCTGCCCTTAAAATTCTGTAATTTCTTGGACACCTTTCTTAACCTGCTTTTCCCCTCCCTGTTTTGCAGACCTTTGTCATCCACACGGGGTCTCACCACCTCTGTGCTTCGGAGACCCCATGGTCCCCAAGATCACTTACCCTTCCTGATTGTCTGTTGCTCATGATATAATGTGATAGGAGGAGAAAAACGGATCTACTAATTCTCTGTTGTAACTGTACTGTAATTCCTCGGTCCATAAATTGGAAATCAGAAATAAAGTTACCTTTAACAAAGATTAAAACAAATTTTACTGAGAAAGAGTGGTTTTGCTAAATTATCGAGGCAGTCTTTATCAAGGTTTATTTAACTTTAGGTTTGTTGAATTATTACATAATTTGTTTTTTTCCTCTTTTCAATGACTAGTACATGTAGAAAAAAATAACCCTGTACTTGACAGGTGTGGAGGGAGAAGAGGGACGTTTGTGAAGGGATTTTGGTGTGAGGGAAAGAAAATTTTGGAACTCATTCTGCTACGTCTTCTTATCTCGGCCCCTCTCTTCCATGTCTTCTTGCAGAGTTAAGCCAGAGGTTTAGTTTTCTTTTTTTCCAAAATTTCACTTGAAATTCATGAAACTTCAAAATACAGCTTATATTTTTAGGGAGGGTAAAAGCAGTTTGAAAATTTTCTCTTCTTCCTAGTTAGCGAGGGTTAAAATTTTTCATGAAATATTATGGAAAAACTTGTGTCTGCAAACATTTTTGTAATGTTATATCACCAATTGACTGAAAGTTATATCTTACTTAAAAATTACATAATATCCAACTCCTCTTCTTGGAACTATAGTTTTGAATATTTTTTTCCTTGTCTTTTTTTTGTTAATATTCATTTGTATGTTAAGTGTGATTGAAAATATGTAATATTATAACAGGTAAACTTTCTTGTTTGTGTTTTGACCTTGCCTTTTCACTCTGCAATTAGGGGAAAGCTTTCTTCATTTCTTAGTTTCTGTTAGTTTCCTGTCTTGCTCTCTCAAACACATCCTCAGGACCTAGAGGTTTATTGTGCATTCTAATTTGAAATCTGCTATCATCCAGTTTCATTCCCCAAATGCCACCTTCTCACCTTCTCCTAAGACTGGAGTTCTGAATCCTCTCAATTCACCCTACAGGTTTTCATTCAATATGCACGTTGGATATCTTCCTTATGTTAGTCACTGCAGCAGGTGCTTAGAATACAAAGATGTACAAGTCATGGTCCCTGTCCTCAAAAGGACCTCATCATCCAGTAGCGGAGGCAGCCACAAAAACAGGAAATTACATTACAGAATGCTAAGTACCCTTGGAAAGGAGAGCACAGGGAACAGTGATCCAAGGAAGAGAAATTAATTCTGCCTATGGACAAGAGAGAGCTTCTTCCTTAAGGAAGGCAGTGCTTGAATTATTCCTTGAATGATGAGTAGATTTAGTAATTTCTGTTCACGAGTTTTGTTCCGATTAGTGGGTCAATACAGAAGCGGGCAACAAGTCTCCCCCCTCCCCTGCCTGCTTCAGTGGAGGACATTGCAAAGACATTAAGCTGTTCTTAAGAGTCATCTTAAATTAGGTTTGTATTCCCCCACTCTCCACATATGGGTTTCCTTTTATCACTCAATCATCATTCTCTAAATGCTTTTTTAAAGCGTTGCTGTGGTGGACAGAATAATGACCCCCCTCCCCAGGATGTCTCCCTCCTAATCCCCAGATCCTGTGAGCCTGTTACTGGACATGAAAAAGAGGAATTAAAATAGCAGATGGAGTTAATCATTGCTAATTATCTGAATTTGTGATTATCCTGGCTTAACCGGATGGGCCCCATGTGATCACAAGGCTTCTTAAATGCAGAAGAGGGAGGTGAATGATGTGATGTAAGAAAGACTCATCTGGTTGCTGCTGGCCTTGAGGATGGGTGAAGGGGCCTCAAGTCAGAGTACTGGAGGCCTCTAGAAGCTGGAAAGGTAAGGAAGAGAGTTCCACCCTAGAGCCTCTAGAAGGAACACAACCCTGTCAACACCTTGACTTTGACCTTGACTAAGACTGAAAGACAATAACTCTGTGTTGCTTTAAGCCATCCCGTTTGTGCTAATTTGTTACAGCAGCAACTGGAAACCAATGCTCTGTGAAAGGCCACCCCCAATGACTCGTCTCACACGTTGTCCATGCTCCATCCTGCCCCGTGATTTCACAGACCTCCTGTGGCTTCATAGCTTTAAGCATCTATCAGTCCATTAGTCCAGTTCTCCAGATTCATTTGTTAATTAAAGAATCTTTGCCTTGTTTCTATTTCATACTGTCTCAACTCAAAACAACATCTGACATTCCACATTTATATTTTCTCCTATTTCCTTCCAAGTTTGTCATCAGGCCTCACTCTCCAAATAGTATAAACCTTGGTTCTTGACAGTCTCCCTCCACCTCTCAAATACACTCATCTTTCTTACTACCCACCCCATCTCATTTTTCTTAAAAAAGCTCTGTTAATTGAAAAATAAAGCAATAAAGCGGTACATCAGGAGCATCTGTTAATGGAACTGGGTGACTAATCCAGGCTTTGAGATTATTTCTAGACCACCGAAAAGTGAAAAAGTTCCTTGCAAAGTGGTGGTAGAGGTTGGGGGAGAGTGGGCAAGGGCATGTATTGTCACATATGAACAGACTTTATTTGTTGTTTAGTTTGCAGAAATTTATTAGCATTGAAAGACATTGTTTAATCTTCTATCCCATCAGCATCCATCAAAGTGCCTACAGAACAAAACACTTTCAGCCACATTTCTGGATTTCAATTTTGACAGCACCTGGGGAACACAGAACACATTTCTAAATTACTAAAAGGACATGTCATCTGTCTGGGTGTACATATCCAGGTTACTGCTCTCACAGGCAGTTTCCATCGTCCCCCAGCCCTGCCCAGTATGTGGCGGCATGCCCGGGCACAGTGGTGGGTGTGCCCATTAGGAGATGAGGATGTCTGAGAAACACTGCTGTGGGAGACGAGTGGGTAAAAGTTCAAATGACAGGAAGCTGAAGGAGAAAATCAGTTCTTTGGGGGCATTTTAAATCATAGACTCGGCCATTCCGGGATCTGAAAACTTTACTAATGTGTTATTCATGAGTGAATCAAAGTAGCTCATTGCTCTGCAGAGCTCTTAGAAATAATGTGCTCTCCCCAAATGGCATCTTCTCCATAGTTCTCCACCCACATAGACATGTTACTTCAAGTTAAAACTCAGCAGGAAATACTTTCCAAGAAAGTGCTGGTGGGAGAAACACAGGATCCGAGTCAGAGCGACCCTCAGATGAAATGTCCATCGACATGTTGGACTTATTGTAGTCCATCCATGTTGCTTTTATGCTGCCATATTTTAGAGGGAATCCAAAATACAATCCCTTCCTTCCTATCCTTATCTTGCAGTAGGTATCCTATTCAGTTTCTTTATTTCAGTATTTGAGTTACCTCAACTTTATCTTTTAATTTCCAGTTTGGGAGAACATCTCATATCCTAAAAAGTGATTTTAAATGTGGGAACTCCCTGGAGTCCTCTGTTAAAATATCAATGGAGAGTACTAAGAATTTTTTAAAAGTATAGTAGCAGTGGCGTTTTTTTTAAAAAGTCAGTTCTACATTTCAAAAACACGAATAAAATATACAAGGGGAAATAATTTCCTGGCTGTGGTAGGAGTTGAAAGCTGGTGGCTGGGCTAGGTGTGGGCACCCAGTGACTGAAGAAAGAAACCACCGAAGGAAGCACTGAAGCAGAGGGGGTGAACTAGAAACATCACAGCAGGGACTGAAGGACAAAGTGCCCTTCCTCTGGAATGATCTATGTTACAGGCTGGGAAAGAAGAGAGACAAGGAAGAAATTTATCCATCATGGGAACTAAAGACAGGTGACCAGATGCTCACTTGTCCAATGAGTATAATTCTGGCCAAGTCAATCTTACCCTAAAACTCAGACCTGAGAATAATATTGATATCCCAGTGATATTATTCCAGTGACAGGCACTGGCCTACAGGATGTATATTTAATCCTCTAAACAACCTTATGAAGTAGATAATACTATCATCACCTACATTTATAGCTGAGGATACTGAAGCATGACTACTTGCCAAAGATAGCAATGCTTGTAAGTACTGAATTTGAGATTCGAATCCAGACCATACAGTTCCAAGGCCAGTAAATTTCATCACTGCACCTGCTGCTTTGGGAGAGGGCTTTGGACAAGGAGGAGTGACTATTGTTTGTTCTAAGAATGGACTGATACATTAAAGACTGAGCCATCCTCTGTCCTGGCAACAACTGGGATGAGAGTCGAGGAGCAAACCTTGTTTTGTCACAGCAAGGTAACAGTGATGACAAAGGATAAATAGATAAAGACAGCCCATCAGTATTTGCAATGTAGAGCTCCATCCTAATTTTCCAGTGGTTTTAACCATGTCTATGATGCAAGATTAGTGGGTAGAGCTTGGGGCTGAGAAGAAGGGAGTTGGAGCAGGACTTCAGAACCAGGGGTTCTCAGGAATTGGAGATGGGATCTGAACGGAGAGCCAGAGTCCAAGAAGGAGATCCAGGACTATGTTGTGAATAGTAGCGTTGATTACCATAAGCGATTTTGATCTTCTTGAAGCTTATAAATAATGAAAGTTACCTTGTGTTATACATGCTGTGAATCTTTCCAGCACAGGCAATCTTGGGGCTGCTGAGTTGCAGGTTGAGGTTTACTTTCCCCATAGAACATTAACGCCCTGGAGTTGTGCATAAGCGGCCCTGCTGACTTCTGTGTATCAGTGGAGAGAGGCCTGCAGAGTAGGCAGCAACTGCAGTTCCCCTGTTGACTTTGTGAAATAGGGATGCATGCAGTCCTCATGCTTTGTGTATCTCAGAACTCTTCTGAATTGATAAGGACTTTCCAATCAGCCTTTTTCATTATCTCCTGCCTGCTTTAACTTCAGACATATTCACATTCATCAGTCTTGTCTTATCTGAACAAACGAGCAGGGAGTAGTACCAGGCACAATGGAAGAGGTAATATTCAAAGGCTTTAATTATAGTCACACTTGAGGAGCCTCCAGAAAGAACAGTTTGCAAGTTATAAACTATCAGCATTAGAGCTGCCACACACCTGTTTCTAACTTACCGCTGAGGGGGCAGTTTTGGACACAGGATGCCTTTCTGGGCATCCTTCAGATGTTCTCTTTGCAGCATCACAGTCCTGGCTCTCTGAAAAGAGTTGTGCTAGCCGGTTACTTTTGTCAGAGTTATAAGGAATAAACACCATCAGTTTTATGGAACAAACATTCACTGAGCACCTTCTATGTGCCAGCTTCTGCTGGGGGCATCGGCGATGAAAGAAAAATGATCTCAGCTTTTAGGAGCCCACAGTGAAGAATTGAGGAGGAATTAGTAAGCTAATCAACGTAAATCAGCATGAGAGGTGCTACACCAGAGGTCCTTTAAGGGGACAGAGAAAGATGTGGTTAACATGACTTTGGGGGCTCTGAGAGGCCTCCCAGTAGAGTGGGTCGTGAGATAGGTTCTTCTGGTCCCAGCCTTCTACTTCTCTCCATCCACATGGGATCCCTCCATCAGAGGCCCTCCACCTTGGCTGCACTTCAGAATCATCTGGAAAGCTTTGAAAAATCCCAACACCCAGACTGTAGCCCAGACCAACAACTCCCACTCTCTGGGAGTGGGACCAAGGCATCAGTATTTTTTAAAGTTCTTCACGCGATTTCAATATACAGCCACATTTGAAAACCACTGTCGTAAAATAAATAAGAACTCAGTAATTCAAAAATAAGAGTTAGGTGGAAGGACTGGATCATGGCTTGGAGACTCTGTTACTATAGTCTGAGAGGGATGGTGGGAAAAAGAAAGAATATTGTTCAGTAACCAGGTTCAAATGCAGGAGCATCGTAGAAGTTTACTAATACAGTTGGCCCTCTATTATCCGTGGGTTCCATGTTCACAGATTTAACCAATTGTGGACCAAAAATATTTGTTAAAAACCCAATAAAAATAACAATACAACAATAAAAAATACAAATAAAAAACAATGCAATATAACAAATATTTATATAGCATTTACACTGTATTAGGTATCTTAAGTAATCTGGAGATGAATTAAAGTATACAACAGAATGTACATAGGTTAAATGCAAGTATTGAGCCATTATATATCAAGGACTTGAACATTTGAGGATTTTAGTATCCTCTGGGGGGTCCTTGAAAAGGTTCCTTGTGGATGCTGAGGATGACCGTATATAAAAATTGGGAAAATAACATGAGGAGCAAGGCATGGAATATGAGCTGTGAAGCAGCCTTAAGATAGTGATCCTTTTATAATTTTTGTACCTCTTGCTTCTGGAAAATCTTGGGAAAGCTTACATGTTAAAGTATATTTAAGGAGAAACTAGAGCATTTTATCAGAGAAGGCAGAGAAAGTACCTACATTCAGGTATCAACCTTAAAATTATGGAAATTCCTTGTAGGTTGTATCATCCTACAAATTCATTTAAGATATTTTATTTCTTTAGTTTTTAAACCTACAAATTCAGTGAAAATAGCCCACCCAGAGCTCACACGTGTGTGCATTATTATTATTATTAAACAATAATGATAATATCGGTCATATTATATTTATAGCATGCCTACATATACCAGTACTTAACACATAGTATTTTATTTAATTCCCACAACAGTCTTGTAAAGTAGGCAACTGAGTATCCCCATTACTGAGGTGAACCTGTGAGGCACAGAGAGGTTAAGTAAATAGCCTGGGGTTCCACATGGCCTGAGTTGGGATATGTGCTCAGTTCATCTGATTCTTAACCAGTCCCTCTCCTACTCTCTTCATGTGAAAGGAGTAGCTTGGTGCAGTTGTAAGAAATCTGGTTTGGGTATAAGAAGAAAAGGATTCCATGCCTAACTGAGCTGCTCTGTGATCTTAAGTTAGTCACTCAATTTCTCTGGACCTTAGTGTCTTCTATAGAGAGACCAGACATATGATGGCACAGTTTTCCTTCAGTAATGATTTGCAGTGAGACTGCCTGTTGAAAATAACTTCAGAATCTCACAGACATGTCATTCTTTTGAAGCGCATTAAGATATGTGTGTGTAGTATATATATTCACAGATGCATATGTATCTTTTCCCAGAACAAAGAATACAGAGATTCGCTTTGCTTTTTTGTGACAATGTTATAGAAAAGATAACTTTTTTCTTTCATCAGAAAATACCACCCCACTTCTCCATCCTCCTAGTAGTTGTGGAAATCTTGTATGAAAGGCCGGTACGGCCAGCCTTGTTTAACTTTTTTTTTTGAACACTAACCTGTGTCCTGCAGAGAATGCCCCATTTGGCTCCTTGATCCTTTGCAATCTAGATGGGTCTTTTTAGCTCTGGATCTGAAGCAGGATGGTTTTGAAACAAGCAGCTTAGTCCCTTTGGGAAATTAATCAGGCAGAGGAGGCAGTTCTGCGTCTCTAACAGGTACATTAGGAGAGTTCTGAAGCTTGTCTGCTTGACAGGAAATTGCCTGGGGGGAGTAAAAGAAATCCAGACAGGCTGGGCTAAGGCAGCATTGAAGTTTGCAGTTGCATAGTTTGTTTTATGTTGTTAGGATGCAGAGAAACTTCCATCCCAGAAGATGCACTCCATTTGGTATATGGTATTGATCATACTGCAAATAACAAATTAGCTGAGCACTGGAAGGCCCCCAGTTTGGCCCTACCCTCTTGTAGAGTGCTTCATGCTCTTTCCCAACCTTCTCTCCAAGCTGAACAAGACTTGTTGGACAAGTTTGGATGGAAAGCAAGAATAGACCATGGCTCTTGATGAGTTGTGGTACATGATTGTCTCAGATAGTTGGTAGGCGGGTAGGAGTGGGTGCTGTCCTGGAGGGACCACGGCTGTGCCAGAGGGGAATGGCGCTGCTACTTCCCTCCCTCCCTTCAGCTCCAGGTCCCATGGTCTTCGTGTCTTCGTATCATTGTCACCATCTCTCACCTCGACAAGTGCCACAGACTCCTGATGGTTTTGTAGGCTGTCCTCGAGCCTTCCTTGTGTCAGTCCAACCTCCCCACCATGACCAGAGCTATCTTGCCAAACACCAAGTTGGTCACCACCAGCCCCCGTGGGCTGTAGATAAAACCTAAACTCCTTAGCAGAGCATGAAAACCCCTTAGCATCTGACTTCAATCTGCCATGACCCCCAGGAGGGGCTGGGTCTTGTGACAGTCTTGTATCAGTCCAGTCTCCCACCTGGATTGATTGCTGATCTGCCTGTAAGGAGCTGGGAAAGACAAAGGCAGGGGATCTGAGCCGCAATGGAGACTACTCAGACTCTTGCCTCTTTCCGTTCTACCTGGCCCTTATCCGCTGCAACACCTGTCTGCCGTGGCTCCCACCTTCCCTTAATCATGAAGGCATTTACTTCTCTAAAATCCCCAAGTCCCGCAATGCTTTCTCACTCTCTAGTCTGTATATCCCCACAGATCAAGAAGATTTTGTCAAATCTGACCTTCTGTAATCTATGTTTAAAAAATACTGGATATGAGTTTTCAAACTACTACATATACTTCCCACTTCCCAAGGATAATCTGAAACAACTCGTATGCCCTTCTTCTGTAAGAGTCACCACTGTCAGGAAACATCAGTAGGTTTTAATGATAAATTAACCCATCAAAGACCTTAATTAAACTCTTAGGATAAAGCTAGAGTTAAACTCAGATCCACACTATCTTATTTCCACAGATCGTGTTTCATGTTTGCCCCTCTTTGCTCTGTTGGCTGTCATCCCTGGCCCCAACCAGAGAGAGATTTACAGTGAGGCTAAGGAAGCTTATGTTTTAAGGCCTCTCACCAGACTGTATCCTTCCCAAGTCTCTGCAAAGAGCCCTGGCAAAGTGATGCATGGTTACATGTGTTTGTGAAGTTGGTAAGAATGAGATGTTTTTACTGCAGTTGGGACAATTGTCTCTGACTTCCCTTCTGTGTCACCTCTTTTGGTGTCAGGCAGTGCTAGAGTAGGCATTTTGGGGACTCAGCTGAAAGGAAATTTAATTGAGGATACATTTACTGAGGTCACTGGGATTTATTCATGCACTTTACAATCACTCCTGTGTTAAGTTGATATATGTGGGCTCATAACATTCTTACAGAAGGTCCAGAACCAGAATCTCTTGGGACAGGGCTGGAGAAGGCATGCTCTGTAAGGTCTGGGACTTTGAGTTTCAGTCATGTGTGTTTGCGTCTGCTCACCATCGATTCCCCAGGACTGCCTTGGCTCACAGTAGGTGTTTAATAAATACTCACTAAATGATTTTTTGATACACACGAAGACTTGAGAATCACTGCCTCTACCTATTTAATAGCTTCTCGTGCAGCAAGACTATAGATCCAGATTTTCTAATATGGTGCTGATTTTTTTACTTGGAGACCATCTAATTCAGTGGCTTTCAAATGGAAGGTAAGGAAGGATGAAAGAATTCGACAGAGTGCTTTTATGAACTACGTTTGCTCAGTTATGCCATCTTCTGCAAGCTTTCATGTGAAGGTATGGAGGGCAGGTAGTGTCTGAATGCTTGAGGCCAGGGTTGGGGAAGCTGCAGCCTTAAGGACACATGTGGCCTTCTAGGTCCTTAAGTGTGGCCTTTTGACTGAATCCAAATTTTACAGAACAGATCCTTTTATTTTTATTAATACATTTTTATTCATCTTTTATATTTTTATTTTTAAAATTAATGTATTTAAAATACCAAAAATAAAATAAGCTTCAATGAAATAATCCTCCCAGACTGTCAGCCATAAGGGCTAAATTGATGGCTGCTCTGCTCATGATTTAGTTCTAACTGCCCCCACCTGACTGGTGCCACTACTGCACAAGGCTGGTTGGCAAGAGTTTATGGGGGTTGAGTACGCCAGTCTGTTATCAGCTTTGACAACAGTGCACTGTGTTTCTGTTTGAAGTGGAATTTGTGAATAGTTGCACAGTTCAACAGTATTTTTTTAATTCTGTCTGTTTAACAGCTCATCATGTCAAAGAAGACCAAGAGAATGCCGAAGGAAGAAAACAGATTTGTTAACGAGGATTGGGAATTGCAATATTATCTTGTTTCTGCTAAAGATAAGATGATTTGCTTGTTTTGTGATACTGCAATATCAACATCAAAGAAACTCATCAGCATTATAACACCCATAAGGACCACAAATATTTTAAATTAGAGGCAGAGGCATGAAAGGTTGTATTGCAGAAATTAAAAGATGAAAAGCAAAAGCAAAGACAACTCTTTCAAGCAGCAATAAGAACTGGAAATAATGCCACTGAAACAACTTATAAAGTAGCTTATATACTCGGGGAAAAAAGGGAAGGCATTCAGTGATGTAGAAATTGTGAAAGAATGTATGTCAAAGTCGTAGGGTGCTTAGATGCTGATAACATTTCAAAGTACACATATCTGCCTTTTCAAGGAGAACCATAACTGATCGGCAGCATGAATTAGCCTTCATCTTAATAGAACAACTTCATGCAATATTTCAAAAGGAAAATATATATTTTTCAATTGCTTTGCATGAATCAACTGATACTACTGACTCGGTACGGGTTTTATACTTCATTCAGGTCATAACAGAAGATTTTCTTTGCTATGAAGATTTACTCACCTTGGGTACTCTTGCAAACAGGACACAGGGAATAGATATCTTCAACAGCTTTCAAAGTAAATGTTGTGAAGTTGGACTGAATTTGGTAAATTTAGTGAGTATATGTACAGATGATGCACCTTCCATGAAAGGAAAACATGAAGGGTTTATTGCACAGAATAAAAAAAGTATTAACAGATCCAGATGCTCTCATTTCTTTTCATTGTATCTTGTATCAGCAAAATCTCTGTGCTAAAGCTACTATTTTAAGTGACACTTTGCAACAAGTTATGAGTGTTGTTAACTATATTCATGCAAATGCAACATGGGCATTGTCAGTTTTTTAACATGCTAAAGTTGAACCATGGGCTATTCCATGTGGATTTGCTGTATCATTCTAAAGTGTGTTGGCTATTGCAGGGAATTTTATCTCTGTGAGGACAGACAGTTAAATTTTATGAAGAACAGAATCAGCAATGTGAATTATTAAAAGAAAATTTCCATACGAATGCAGCATTTCTGTGTGATAGCACGTCAATCAAAACAACTTGACTATTTCTTTGCAAGGTAAAACTAAGTCTACATGTGATATGTGGCAAAAAATCCAAGCATTTCAATAAAAGCTATCTTTTTTCAAAACAATTCTTCAGAAGAAGAAAATTTCGGATGAACATTTTTCCCCAGTTAGCAGAGGTCACTGTTGAGCAAGATAATATATGCAAATCATTTGAAGAATAAGCAGTTGTTATAGATCTATTAATTGGAGAATACAATGAAAGGTTCACTGACTTTGAGAATCATGACATCACACTCTAATTAGCATTTCAGCCTCACCTGGTTGATATCCCCAAGGCACCTAAAGAACTACAGATGGAATTGTTTGAGCTCTCAGTAGATGGCATTTTAAAATCATTGTTTAATGCTAAGAAAGATCCAACTGAAATATGGAAAAATGCAGTAGAATACCCATGCCTTTGGCAACATGCCTGAAAAATGCTTTCTTGCTTTTCAACCACTTATTGTTGTGAATGTACATTCTCCTCCCTAACTCAAATCAAGATGCCCTTAAGGTCACACATGACTGATGCCCGTCTGGACGATCAACTGAAACTGTGGACCTCCATACCGCAACCCAATATTCAGATGCTTTCCAACAAAAAGACACAACAAAGTCATTAAAAGGTTAGTTAACTTTAAAATTAACAAATAGTTCTCCTTTTCTGAAATTATTAACTATGTAGTAGTTAGATTTTTACAAAATAATGTACATTTTTAAAGTATATCAAATTGAAGTTTCTTGAATGTGGCCTTATTTGAATATAGCTAAATTAATGTGGCTTTCCAACATGAAATAGTTCCCCACCCCTCTTCTAGGCAATGGGAAGGATGGTGTGAGTTTGGAAATTCTTTTTTTTTTTTTCCTATTTCAATAAATTTTATTTGGTCTTTTGTAAAATAAGCCTGTGAGTGTTTATACTGCTATGCTGTTTTCTCATGTTTTTAATTTTTGATTTTTATTTATTTATTAAATTTCAGAATATTATGGGGGTACAAATGTTTTGGTTACATAAATTGCTTTTGTACCATTTGAGTGGAAGTTATGTGTGCCCATCCCCTAGAAAGTGTACGTTGTACATGTTAGGTGTGAATTTACCCATCCCCTCCTCTCCTCTCCCACCTGCTTGATTTCTGATTAATGTTATTTCTATGTGTGCACATAAGTGTTGATCAATTAGTTCCAATTTAATGGTGAGTAAATGTGGTGTTTGTTTTTCCATTGTTGTGATACTTTACTTAGAAGAATGGGCTCCAGCTCCGTCCAGGATCATACAAGAGATATTAATTCACCATTTTATTTTTATGTCTGAGTAGTACTCCATGGTATACGTATACCACATTTTATTAATCCACTCATATATTGATGGGACTTTTTTTTTTTTTTTTTTTTTTTTTAGATAGGGTCTCTCTCTGTCACCCCAGCTAGAGTACAGTGGTGTCATTATAGCTCACTGCAACCTCAAACTCCTGGGCTCAGGTGATTTTCCTGCCTTAGCCTTATGAGTAGCTGGAACTACAGGTGTGGGCCACCACACCTGGCTAATTTTTTTCTATTTTTAGTAGAGACGGGGTCTTGCTCTTGCTCAGGCTGGTCTTGAACTCCTGACCTCAAGGGATCCCCCCACCTTGGCCTTTCAGAGTGCTAGGATTACAGGCATGAGCCACCGCGCCTGGCCTGGAAATTCTTTGTGATGCTTCTGAGCCCATCTCCAGTTAAGAACACTGATTTAATTCAATTTCTCTCTCTATCTCTCTCTCTCTCACTCTCTCTGTCTCTCTCTTTCTCTTTTTTTTTTAGAAACAGGGGCTCTGAGACATAGAGCGGTGAGGGTAAGGGCTCGTATGCAGTTGGGGAGCAGAGTCAGGGCTAGAACTCAGTTCGTACAAACTCCAAGTGCAGTGTTGTTGTTGCCTACCTCTGCTTACATATAGCCTCCTTTTAAAAAAATTCTCCAGTATTTGGAGGGCACATCACAACTTTTGCACTTGTTCTATATTGTTTTATGTTGCTTCTCATGTATTCTTCTACATAAATATGGTATTTTCTTATATTTTAAATTTGCTAAGAACAGGTAGCATTTTCAACTTCCTTTGCATTTCTGCAGTGAACTAGCACAATGATGAGCTAATATTAAGAGAACAAAAATAATTGATGATTAGTTTATTAATAGCTCAAAATAATCCACTTGTTGTGGTAAGATGCTATTAGGTACAACATTTCAAGTACAAATGAAATTCTTGTTGGAAATATTTTCCACATTGTGAAATACATGTTGATTTAAGATTAATGTGGGCTCTGGGCATAAAGAATGGTATAGCAACAGCATATCAAAGCCCAGAGAAAAAGTTGCCTTTGGAGGTCCGAGATAAAGAGGTTAAAGTGTCCAACAGGGCTTTGGAGAATTCTAGGACAGCCAGTACTCAAAAGTCAAATCTTGTTTGTGGATGACTTCAGGGAGCTCTGTTGGTTGATAACCAAATCCTCCCCATACTGTGGGTAACATGGAAGCTACCTGAGCAGGTAAGGGTTAAGACAGAAGACCAGCGACCAGAACTGGGGTTTTGAACATGGAGCATATATAATTTATCAAGAGCTTGGTTAATTTGTTTTTCATTTAATGCTTTTATATTTCTTTTTTCCCTTGCATTTTCATACAATATGTTTATAATTTATAGCTAGATTTTTAGATTACCACCAGACAAATGTAGTCAATTTAATTAGACAAATTAAAATGAAAATTATTTTTTAGAGGCTGTTAAAATTTAAAAGATGTTAACTCAATCTTTCAGTGCGATTTTATTATTATTATAAATGTTGCTTAATCATTAGCCTTGTGCTAATGATTAATTCGGGGAATGATTTACATGTTTAAAACCATGGGATAAATCATTTTGGCCCCAGCTCAATCTTTTTATTTACTTGTATTTTTTCCCTCATGCAGTGTTTGTATGTTTTACAACCACATAAATTATGATTAGGAACTGAGATAATTTTGTCAAATGAAATGATACTTTTTTACCCTGCTCAGTCTTTGTATCATAACCTTCACTTCTCAGTGCTCGAAGGACGGAAGAGAAAACGGGCACTGTTGTGTACTGCGTTGTGCTGTCTCGTGTTGCTCTACCATTGTTTACATTCGCATTTTATCTATTCTTATGCATTTTCTCAAAAACCATACTCTAAAGTACATGAGGGCAGGAACTATATCATATTAATTCTACATCTTATATTAGTAGTTTCCAAACTATCTACATCAGAATCACCTGAGGTGCCTTTCGCAAAACCTAGAATCTGGGCCCCCAGCTCGGGGACTCTGATGTAGAAGCTTTAAGGAGGGTCTCAAGAATCTGCTGTTTTTAAGCTCGCCCAGATAATTTTTTCTGAATGGTTGGGTTAAAAAAATCACTGGCCTATAGCATGAAACACGGCCTTGAATTCAGTAAGTGCTCAAAGTGTTCCTTTCTTTATTTGGAAGCCTGCATCACTCAGGAGAACAACATAAACTGGATCCAGCATGTTTACTTTATTTTTTTCTCTTTGTGCTTTTCCTTGCTTCACTGACTACCTGACAAAACCCAATTCAGATGCATTCTTTTCTGTTTTATGGTGCATTATGATAATCAAATAACCAACACTTTTTATTGCCATTTCAAAACTACTTGAAAAATCCAATAGTGCTTTTTAAAATGTGCAAATGGCAGAAGGCCATCCTGTTGACCATGCTCCACAGCTGGGAGTATTGGATATGGCTGGGAAGACTGATGCGAGATAAATGTCTATTGTACATTGTGTGTGTAAGAACACTATCCTTCAGATCCCGGCGGCTGCTGCTAATTTTCAGAACCTTCTGCTGCTATAAACATACTCTATAGAATGTATTTGTTCCAGAAAACCATCTTATCTCTGATTACTCTCTGCTGCTCGGCCTTCTGATCACTTCTTTTTACAATTGCCCTTTTTCAGATCATCACATAGTGGTCATCCATTTTCAGTATGCAGCCAATTCAGTGGAACTATGATGGGAAACTCGGCAGTTGTCAGCTGAATGAATGATTTGCTTTAGCATTGAGTAGTTCAGTCTCATTCCCATATTTTGCTGTGGGTGACCCTGCATTGCAATTTAAAGTGCAATAAGCATTGTTTGTGACATTGAGGAAACTTTTCAAGAAGCTTAATGTGTTGGTTGCTTGGTGTATTTATAATGGGTTCCTAGAGCTGTTCAGAAATGTGTTCCTGGCTTATACATCATGGGTCAGGAGTAGAGTGGTCAGAAAAAAAAAATCAAAGAATAAGAGAAATGGGTTGATAGAAGGTAAGTGAGAAAAATAATAGGAGAGAAGAATACATAAGAGTGAGTAAAGAAGAGATGGAAAGGTAAAAAAAAAAAATGTAGTAACACATACTAACCTAGAGAGATTCTCTTAGGAGGTTTTGTGATAAAGGTATAATTCACTGCAAATGTTTCGAAGATTATATCTGATATGTGAGCACTTTAGTCCAATAGCTTTTTGCAGATTTGGGCTGTGGCTCTCAGTACATCCTCCCCCCACCCCACCCCCACCATTCTTAGCTATACCCTTTGAAATGTCATGAGTAGATTATTCCATTTATAGCAATGTTTTCCCTAGTTAGTCTAATGAAGGGATTTTTAGTATATAATATGTACATTCATGAGTTGGGCATTCCCCTAGAAGTGTTTGTAGAATTTGTACCTTATCTACATTTTTCTCCTCCAGGGAGAAGTCCAAGAATTTATCAGGTTCTCAAAGGGATCACTGCCCAGAAAATATTTCTGTTTTTTTTTTATTTTTTTAAGTGAAAATTTTATAAATTCAACTAGTAGTGGCCCCCAGCCATGGCACCTATCACTGTGTAAAATATTCTCTGGACAGCAGTGAGCAGAGCTCTGTGAATTAGCCTGATAACTGTAGACGGTCCCCAGGCAGACGCTTCCATCCTTTGTTAATGAACTTGTTTGGAGCTTGATCAATCCTCAGTGTTACCTTCTGACTGTCATGTTCCCAAAGGACTCTTAAACCTTTGGATGTAATTTTCCACTTTTCTGTTAACAAAAACACCAATGACTTTTTTTCTTTCTTTCTTCTTTTCCTCATAGGCAACTGACATCAGAGACTCTCTCTGTCTAGGTCTAAATTATAGGTGTCAACCGTTTGTTGTATTTAGGGTTTTTTTTTCCTGCAAGCTGGCAAATACATCTATATTTGCATTCTTAGCATTTTTAAGCCTGCTGCATTCGTTGATCTGTGAAGTATTTTATAACAACTCGAATATAAATATGTTTGCAGGGTCAGCTTTAAGAATACAACTTTCAGTGCATAGCCACCATTAGATGACTATGGTTATCATTAGGACTTTTGATAATGTTTATAGTTTCCTGCTTGGAAGAGTTTTACTGACAACAGGAAGCATATTCTGTTACGGCTTTCAGGTCCCCTGATAACGGCTTGAGCATAGCCACATAATCTGTCTCATATGCGAATTTGTCAGTCTGTGACAGAAACAGGATTTCCATCACTCTGGCAAAAACTTCTGAGCTGATAAAATCATTAGCTCTGAGTTTTTTCTCAAATGGGTGATGGCTGCCCATTCCTCTCAGCCCTGAGTTCTTGGAGAGAACCAGCAGACACTAAAAGTCAGGAAAAAAAGGATATGAGGTCTCTTAACCAACCCTTGCTTAATGACAGTGGTGTTGGGTGATGGATCAGAGAAGGAGCAACCAGAGCTTCCGATAATCACAGCTGTGATTAACCGTATCACCATGGAGAAGTTTTTGTTTGTCCTTTAAACGGATTTTATTCCAGAATTCACTGCCTCAAAGATTTGTATCTTACTTACTTTATTTATTTATATATTTATTTCTGCAAAGCAATCTGAAAACCTCTATTTTGTAGAATATGTAATTGTTTGGAGTAAAGTTTAAAAAAATTTACTTCCAGACCCTGGAAGTTCTGGTTAATACTCATTAATTCTTTGTCTTCAGATTGCTTAATACCTTTTTCCTATTTCATATCTCAACTTCAATTATGATTTAGATTTGCCTAATCATAGCCATTTTATCCCCTAACATAGTAGGGAATATTTATATGGATTTATGTTTATGTCTATTGCTACCTCTTAGCAAATATCCACAAACCCATAGTAATAAATAATCCCTAGAGACCCATAAATTCTTCTCTTTACATTTATCCATGCAGGAATTTGAGTAGGGCCTGAAAATTGTCCCGGCAAGGGAGGTTCTGGCAGATATCAGGGTCTGAAGAAGTCAGGAAGTCCATGGGCGAGGGCAGCACAGCGGCTTTAGGACCTTAGCAGGGACATGTCGGAGCACAGAAGAAACAAAGGCCAAAGCAGCCCAGCCAGATTAGAGTCTGGAGGAACAGACGGCAAGAATTCTGGACCCTGGGAAAAAAAACATGTACACAGGTAAGGTTGAATGGCAAAGGTCAGGAAACTGGCCCAGATGGCCAGGCAGAAGAAATCGGCTCCCAGACCCAGTGTCTGGAGAGCAGATTCAATCAGAAAATATACAGCAAAGAAAAATGACCTTGCTGACGGGTACTGTGAGCCTTGGAAGGACTGTGATGCGCTCTCTGCACTGGACCAGGACGAGGTCAGCGTGTGGCAGCACTGAGCCCGCAGGCAGAGGAAATAGGAGGAGACGCAGGTGCAGTGGGAGCCGGGCAGCATTTCATCCAGACCTAGGCGGGCTGCTATGTCTGCATTTTCTGGACGTCCTTTATCTTTTTGGTTTATTTGTCAATATCATCTATACTGCACCACAGAGCTCGAGCTTCCAACTGTTTTGTACTTTTTTATTTAGAAAACAAGTGGAACTCTATTGGTATGCTTTTACTGCCTGCTATTTCCTGATTGTTTTCAACTTTATTTAATTTATCCAAGACCAAATGAAATGCAGCATTCTTGTCCCATTTTTAGTAGATCTCAGGTTGATGCTTTGCTCCTGTTATCCCATGAATAAAAAGGAGTGAAAAGAATTGCTGTAAATTGGGCTTTTAGTGCCAAAATTTTTACCTCTGGGTTCTTGCTGCTTTTGGAAACAGCCTCGCCTGACCCCCTCCTCTGAAGATAAGAGCGTTCAGATGGGCCAAGTACAAATCTAGGCATTGCTTTGGAGTCTGAAGTGCAGACTTTCCCTGTTGGATTGAGGATATATACTATGAGGGTGGCTGTGAGTAATACGCCAATGTTCACATTACTAAGTGCTCCTCTGTCAGAGTTATACAAGGTAGGCTTCCGCTGCTAGTTTGATTTATCTTCTGAAAAGGTTCAAGTGAGGAACAGCTGATACTGCTGATTTCCCTCCCCCAGTGGTTAAAATGGGATCTTGAGCAGTTCACACCACAGTGAAGGGCTGATAAAATTTCAGGGGTGGAAAAGTTGCTGGCAAAGAGCCGATTGCAAGAGTCCTGAGCAGCAAATTCTATTATTTACGTGCTGGTATCATCTGCAGAAAAATCATATTTTTGATCAGGATGATACAAAAACTGGCTAGACACCCAGACAGAAAGATGCCCAAGTGCACAAGTGACCCCGGATGGAGGTAGGTGTGGGAGGCTAGTGTGGGCAGCCATGGCAGCAGGAAGAGGTAAAAGCAGCATGGCCAGATGCCTCCCTGGTGAGAAAGATGAAGTTCTCCCAGTTTCCTCAAACCTTGGCTGGTTTTTAAACTACACGGTACCTTCTAGCATCTTCTCCCTGTCATCACTGCTCTGTCCTTGCTCGGGCCCTTGTTTGTGGCATTGGCTCTCTTGCCTCTGGTCAGCCTTTGGACCTTAGTTCTTTCGTTTGGCTCTTGGCTGGAGGACATGACGACCTCACAGACGGTCTTCACGAGTCAGCTGCTGTGCTCCCCGCATCTCTTATTCCTCACTCTAGTTCATCTCCTTGATGGTGCCCTGGAACCTCATGAAGTGAGGTCATCCTGGATGTTGTGGGGTCGTCTGCCACCCCTCATCCATGTGCCTGACCGACTAGTTCTCTAAGAAAGTAGATTTTTGTTTTCTGTAGCTACACTCCCTCGCTTTTCTCCCCTGCCCCATAGCTGCCAACCCAGCTGCGTGCAGCCAACCCAAACCCTTTGCAACTTTTCTCTTCAGTGATCCATAGTATATGCCCTCTCTGGTTTGGCAGCAACTTAACATTAAGTTTGCACTTTTATTTATTTATTTATTTATTTATTTATTTTTTTTTTTTTTTGAGACAGAGTTTCACTCTCTTGCCTGGGGTGAGTGCGGTGGCATCAGCCTCGCTCACAGCAACCTCAAACTCCTGGGCTCAAGCGATCCTACTGTTTCAGCCTCCCGAGTAGCTGGGACTACAGGCATGCGCCACCATGCCCGGCTAATTTTTTTTTTCTATATATATTTTTAGCTGTCCAATTAATTTCTTTCTATTTTTGGTGGAGACGGGGTCTCGTTCTTGCTCAGGCTGGTCTCGAACTCCTGAGCTCAGAACTATCCGCCCGCCTCGGCCTCCCAGAGTGCTAGGATTA